>JAHZMY010002556.1:0-10370 GCA_027743915.1 Seira sanloemensis | reverse complement strand
TTTCTTGGAGTATCAAATTACCCGATTGGTTGAATGATGGCAATTTCTGAAAAAATATAGTTCTTTCCGCAATAAGTCAATTTACCGAAAATGGGGCTCTATGAGAATTTAGTTTGACCGTTTGTAAAAGGTGTGGAGGGGGAGGAGACGGAAAGTTATTATGACGAATAATTGGTAGTGGAATCCGGGAAAAAGTTTAGATGGTAAATGGAACCTAGCAAATATCGTCTGGGAAGTCCGAACTCTACTGATAATCTGCCCGAAAACGGTCAAAAGTATTGGCGGCATACTTCAAAGGAGTGGAAAAAATTCCGTGGTTTTTGAAATGTGGCACAAATGGGCTCTTGTTTTGAAAGAGTTTTGAACGTTCTGGGCATTTGACAGTTGTAAATACTATTGCCCCGGGATATATGTACGCTTAGCGATTATTGCACGCTGTAGGTAGTAATCCTGAAAATTTTAGACTAACACCTGAAATTGTTTTTGACAAGGAATCGCATGTTGCAATAAAATATCTCCATTCAAGGGTTTAAATGTTATGTAAAAAGGCAATATGTCCAAAACCGCCCCGGCTCTATTTCAAACTGTCCGAAGTTTACAAGCATTTTTAAGTCGCTTTACGTTGCAATGCTTACATTACAATAATTACATATCTCACAATGCCCCAATCACTCAGCTTTTATCTGCTATGATAAATGCAAATGGTATTGGAGTTTTGGGCAGCTTTTGGATGCCAGCCAAATTAATATTTATTATGTACGGTACTGGTACTTGCCATATTTAAATCTGTCCAAGTTTTCGAACTTAAACGCTATGATCACAGCATAAATTCTAGGTTAGCAGTATAATTTATCAGGCATGGACGAAATACCTTATTATTTAATTTTTTTCGGCTCCCTCCGACTACCAAATGTCTATGCGATTTGTACACTTTTATTATGAGGTGCCTGCAATAAATGTACCGATTTATAATGCAGACTCTTTCAATTCACAAATACATGGCGAAATTGTATTTGTTGAAAAAGACGAAGAAATTTCTATATGGAGCAATCAACAAAAATGAGTTTTAATCATCCTTTTTGAATGCTATATAGTGGGTTTTGGAACTCTGCTTTTTCCATTCTGTGTAAATCTTTTAAATAAAGGTATTTTTTTTAAAAAAAATAACTTCAAAATTCTAAACGTACCTTGGGAAAAGTATTTTAAAAATTCAGTGGGAAAATACTCTATTTTGTGTCATGTATTTTAGGACTCGCAATGGCAAAAAGCATTTAGAATTTTTGTATTCTGAGGAAATTCTGATATTCGAGAGTGATTTTGTATTTTTAAACAAGTATTTTGTCCCTACTTGTAATTTATACTCGATTTTACTAAAATACTGCGCGATAGCCTTAAAGAACATCCACTCAGTATGATATACTTCAGTGAAAGATAGACGGAAGTGTCCGGTGTAGTCGTGCGAAATTTAACAGAATTGTAAAAGTATGCAAATAAATTATTATTAATTATATATAACTATATATTAATAATAGCAATAAATGAAGCCCGTGCGCGTGTGTAAAAAGCGCTAGTTTTGAGCCCTGACATGACATTTGGGGATATGTGAGCTATGAAGCAGTCATTAACAGGCTTGTATCTGTCCGGATTTTCTTTTCCAATTTTTCGCCCATACATATAGACAATTTATTTAATTTTTAGCTACAAACTAAGCTTAAGCGTTAGGTCAATGTTTTTGACAAATGTTGGAAGTCAAAATAGGGGCATTATGGCCAATAGAATGAAAAATTTAAAAATTCTGAGGCATGACCATACGTCACTTTCTGTGTCCTGGAGTTTCACCAAATAGCAATTTGAATGAAGATGTAGATTGTTCCTCAATTTTATATACTTAGATTACACTTGGTTGACGTGTACGAATTCTATTTTAGTAATCAGGTCAAGACCCATACGTTGTACTAGTACTAGAATGCGGTCAAAAGACCCAGTACTAAAATAAATTCCATTAATTACGTTGAAATGGGCTACAAAACAATTCCGCCTCTACAACATTTTTATTATGATAAAAAGTGCTATTTGAAGCCAACACTGATTCCCTTCATCTGATTACAAAAATTTGATTTTTAACACAGTACACGCCGACGAAGTGCAATCTGAGAATTTGAAATCGTGGGGCAAACTGCAACAGTATCTCCTTTCAATTTTTGTTGCCTTTGACCATATAATAATAATATTTAATCCTCCAGGATGTAGAAAATGACGCATGGGCACGTCCCAGAATGTTTATATTTTTGATTGTATTGTTAATAATATCCATATTTCAACTTCCAAAACTTGTCGAAAACATCGATTTAACGCTTATGCTTAGTTTTTGACTAAAATAGATTAAACTAATTGAACACATAGGCCAAAAATCAGAAAAGAAAATCTGGACGGGTTCAAGCCTGTCAAGGACAGCTGCAAAGCTAACATATCCCCAACTGCCACATGATAATATTGTTGAAATTACAGAATTCTTTAAATCGAATCATACAATGGGAATTTTAAATTTCCTATTTACGACAAAAAATATATATGGTGCGGTAATTGTCGATATTGATTCATGAACTGTACTAATCTTTAGTCATAGAGGTTTTAATGGATTTGAGGCAGTGGATTTCCAAAATGAATTTGTTTTGGACTTTCCCTCTCGGGTTCGTTACTTATGGGCTTGCTTTTACTCCAAATATACGTTCACCTAGTATAAATGTGGCTCAAGTCGGAAATTTTTTTGTGCTGAATCTACTAATCAATTTTTTAACAAACTTAATCAGATTGGCCAGCGGATATGATGCGCCTCAAAATCAGAATGATATTACTGACCTTGCAACCTAGTACTGGCTGATCAATAATGAGGTTGAAAGAAATGAATACGCGTTGCTAAGGAATTTATGGGTTTGCGGCCTTTGGAGATATTGGGGGCATATTTTTCAAACCAGGGTCGGACCAAGTAACGGGTTGCTACTGATTATTTGATTCATCTGTAAGCAAGTTTCTCTTGATTTGAGGGTTACTTCTATTTTTAAGTATCAATACATGAGCATTTATTTGTGATTATTTATTGAGACACTTAAATTAACTGACATAAATCATGTGAATGTTTAAAAATAAAATACCTATGTATGTGTGACAGCATGAACGCGAATTTTTCTCTACAAATCAATTTAGCTGTAAGATTTTAAGTAGTACTACGTTTTACACAGTTCAAAAGCTTTTTGGGTACAAATATTGAAGCGAAAAATTCCTTCTTTTGGTTATGGGTTTCTATCCAAAACCAGCAACAATCAGCTTGATCTTGGCGCTTTCCTCACCTCGCTTCTATTTTTCTGCATCTGGATACATGTTTATGCCAAAATCTAAATGAAGGTGTTCTTTTAAGTTGTTCAAATGTAATAGGTAATTAATGTTGATACTTTGAGCTTACATAATTCAAAAGCTATCAAAAATAAAATGGATTCTGCTGTGGTTACAAGGTGAACGTCAAGTACGAATCTCAAAATTTGGAAAAACGTTCATTGTGCAATTTACAATTTTCAAAATACTTATCCTGGTAATGCTAGTGAAAAAGTGTATTTGCATTACTGTGCATTACCGAACATTAAATTAATTATCTTTAACATTACGTGTATGTATGTTATTACTTATAGAAACGTAAACGGAATAAATCAAGCTTAAAATGACACGATATTCAAATCAATATTTACATTTGCAATCTAAACACTAAAATGCATACAATTCCTATTTCTCTTTTCCCCACTAATATTTTTTTTTACAAATTTCATCTGTCAACATTTAACTTTAACGCTCAATCAGCAAGTGTTCCGATTGTTTCTCATGTAATCTACATATTTTTAGTTCGACTGATTGTCAATGAAGGTCACATATTCATTATTAAAGGTATGTATGTTATCCCCACAGGAAAACAAATTAAGATTGGCTAAAGGTACTTAAATGAGATTTTTCAAGTGCACCGTAATTTAATGTAAACGTCGTCAAACTCTGCACAAATTTAATTTAGTTAAATTCAAGGTTGCTAGTTTGATATTTACATACAATTGAGTCACAAAAATAGCACGTATGGGTAATTTCGAAAGTTCAAATCTGATGCAGTAATAAGTAAGAAATAGTAAATTGGATCTCAAAGGTAATAGTGAGAAAATTTGACAAAAACCGATCTACAGCTTTGACAGAATTTGCTGCAGACTTCCTGACGAACTTTTTCTTACAAAAATCTTAATTGGTGTAAAGTCAAATCTTGAGCGAAAGCAAATCTGCTTTTGGATCCCTATTCTAAGAATAGTGGGAAAGAAAGTTTATCAAGCGCAAGTCTGCTTTCTCTGAACTGCTGCTTTTTCCAAATTTCTTTCCCATGTCCTAATTCGTTTTGACGACATAGACCTAAAAGTATAGCAAGATACTCTGAGTTGACAAAATGAAGTATATTCACATATTTTAAAATTAGTCACCATTAAATTCTTGTAATTACACGAACTATTATTATACCGTAACACATTACTCAGCTATTTATTAGTTTGCAAGTGTCAGTGAGATTTCTGCTCAATAATTAACAATTAACGAGAGACTCTTGTTTTCATGCATTGGCAAGAAAATTCATAATTGATCTAACTATATTCTGCTATGGATTTTCCTATATAAAAAATTGGCACTGACATTCAGCGCTAGCCACTTTTATTCATCTTGCCGGTCTTTCATCCTTACAGGCTTTTTCCACATATCTGGTATTATTAAGAATGACGCCATTTCATGACAAAGCGTATCATTAGGAGCAGAAGGACTTCAAACTTCTCACACATGAAAGTATCAGCAAAAGAGCCATAAACACTCCAAGCAGAGCACGTGACCTTTCAGGAACATGGCGAACTGTTGACCTTACACTACCTTCTTTATAATTTATACAGGATGAAAACTTAACCCAAATTAGATCCTCCCTAAGACTCTCTCCAAAACTGGAATTCATGACACAAACAATTTTCATACGTATAATTAATAGTTAATTAACAATACTACCATCCTTTTAAAGGACAAACAAGCTCACTACGATGTTACATCACCTACATGCATAAATGCTATCGCTATATCTGTTTACAGCAATTACAGAATCGTATGTTTGCCGTGGGTGCCGGCATTGAAGTTGATTTTCGATATTTGTAACAATAATTGACGGATTCCCTCACAACTTTTTCCGACTTACTAAGTTTAATTTACTTTTAAACACTTATTAATTAATACTCATTTACTTATTAACTAACCTATTTACTTACTAATATAATATTTTTTTTGCATTTTCGTATTTTCTTTACAAATTGGATTTAGAATGAGATCAGCAAGAAAACATTTCAAAGTTGCAAATGGACCTCAAATGCAATCTTCACTTGGCATTATAACTATGACAGTAGTGCGACATTTTTCATGAAGTGGTATTTCTTTAGTTTTCTTCTTTGTTCTCTTTCTCCCTCATTTCTCTCTCTCTCTCTCTCTCTCTCTCTGACGTCAATTTTACTTTCTGTGCTGATATGTACAATGCTAATTCAACTCTTTTCAGGCAAGCTCAGGTACCTACTTAATCAATATGTTGCTCTTTCTTATCGTAGCCACAAACAAAAGGCTAAACGGGGACATTCATGAAACACATAGTACAGGTAAACCATTTTTTCGGGTCACGCGACCACATATCTCAGATATCCATCAGGCACCCTCCCACACGCCCACCAACGACACCCAGGTGCGACGTATTTTATAGATGCTCCCGTACTTAACATAAACAGGTACGTACTGGTAACTTTTAGGTGCAAAGTTAGTGCAAAACAACAAAACGAAAAAAGTGGGGGCAGTGCAAGTTGATCTACTCTATTGTAATTCTCCCTAGCATAAAGATTTATTAGCTATTTAATGTTTAATCAACTCCAACAAATTCATATACCAACACATTTCTTCTGAACTAATTATACTAATTATCTCAGCTTCTTTCGATTCAAACAAACCGCCAGATATTATTTCTAAAATTTGAAGGAACATTTAACTTAAGGATTCATATAAGTTTTACATAATTAAGATTGAGCCTAATTTTACGCCATCATTTGAAATATTTTTGTGACGAGCCACCGTCAACGCTGTCCATATCTGGGTATGCCGTTGTTGCCCCTTTTTTCCTCAGGAGACTTTCCGCATTCCTGTGCGTTGGGAAAATAGAAATGAGTTTAATTCAAATAATGTATATCGTATGAAACGGACAACAAGGAAACTTACTGCAGATGAAAGCATCATCAAAAGGGTCAATGCGGCTGCCAGCACGTGACCTTGAAGATTCATAATAGTTTTGGAGTTGAAGGGGAAATTAATTACGAACTTTTTTTCGATTTGCTCGGACTGAAATGAAAATGACGAATAAAGGTACGTGTCTGCGCAAGCTAACTTTTGAGGCAGGATGGGACGAATGGCACATTAATATTTTATGACGCTACGAACTTGGATTAAATTATGGCGGATTTACGAAAAAGAATAATCTATTAAACATTGCGCTAACTAATTTTTAACTATGTATCTATTTCCTAGATATCTGCCGCTGACGTTTGTTGTGTGTGCTTTTATTTCCCCGTTAGCTTCGGGTTCGCCAGGAATACAAAGAGCGAAATAGCGATGCTGAAGAACTAAAAACAATTAAAACAAGTTTTATTGACACCATTAACGTGTACAATAAGTAATAACCATCTGATCCGTTTGAGAAGGAAAAAACAATTACCTTTCCAATAAAGGCAAAGTTAATGAACAACCATCCCCTGCCAATTCCCACTGGATGGGTCTTAATCTTCTTGAATACAATGGCCTTGTTGAGATAAACTCTGCCCTCTAGGTACAGCGTTTCATCTCCGTCGAAGTTCTCGAGTGTGAAGTCCACAAATTTGTCATTCTTTTATTAAATGCAAAAAATAGAATGCATTTGCTTTTCTCAATGAAAAAAATGAGATACTCCAAAAAGCAGACATTTGGCTTACCACTGTGGACACATACGCTGCAATAATGTAAAAGCAAATGACTTTGGCCAGAATTGCTGAGTACAAGAGCTTCCATACCAGCTTCCTTTTGTCCAACGATATGTTGCGGAAAAAGTATGAGACGAAGAAGAGCTGGTTTACGTGTTGCAAGGGCAGCTGCACCCAGAAGGCTTCATGGACCTCGTCAGATATTTTGGACATGATGCACCACTTTTCCCACACCAACTGGTAAAATCCGCTTCGTCGCCGCTCCATTTTGTCCACAGGTCCAGTTTTGAGAAAGAGCAGAAAGCTGATCTTGTTCGAAAGCATTGTGAGAACGAGACTCAAGTGTGTATCTTGTACAAGTTTCTGGTGCATATTCCTTGTAAATTATAATGACGTGTACAGAACAGAGATCGCCATGGGGAAAACGGTTGGGAAATAATGGGTGGGAAATAATGGGATTTCCTATATTTTCCATCGACACAAAATTTACGATGAAATGGGAAATAACGGGAAATATGGGAAATAATCTTTGAAGCGACAAAATTGCAGGAATAGAACATGAAATAAACGGGAAAGCTTAAATTATCACTTTGCTGCCCATTTCTGGTGCTTAAATAACATTTTGCCTTGTAAAATGAGTTTTTGTGCTACTCGACATAAGGCGGTAAAACACCGCGGACTCGGTTTGACTATCACAATGCGACTCAACCCGCGGTAATCCATCGCGGACTTGATTTTGCAGAAAATAGTAATGTCGACTTGAATGGCTCTTAATGTTGTTTATTACGCCTCTTTCCTGCATAATTCGAATATTTTTATGTATTTTAGGCTATTTTTATTACTTCCCGAATTTCCCAATGTTTACCGTTATTTCCCATTATTTCCCAAAAATCCATTTATTTTCCATGGCAGCGGGAAATCAAATTCTTTCCCATAAGAAATGACAATCTCTGGTACAGAATGCCTAGAAACAGGGTTTTCAAAGACTGTTTTAGGGGTTTTCACTGAGTTGTAAAAACATTGTTCGAGGAAAAATCCATATAGGCAAAACTGTCTAAAACGTTTGCTCAATGCATATGGTTATTTGTCGCTCATTGCGCCCAGCCATTAAATATTTCCCAATTTTTACATTGTGTATACGGCACTGGAATTTCGGACACGTTTGGGCAGCTACGTTTTGGACTTCCGATATGGTAAATACCGGTAGTTACCGTTGAATACCAATTTTAGTTTTTCCCAGATTCCAGCATTAGTTAGTTAGTTAAGAAATTTATGTCAAACTCTTTAATACATGGTACTAAGAATATTACATTACGCTGACATCGAAAATGATTTTTCAACGGATGAAGTGAATTCCATTTGCCAGCAGATCCCGAAATGAAGACAGTAGATAGTTAAAAGGTTGATGGGAAGTCGGTCGGTTAGTGATTGCTTAGCTGAAATCTCTTGCGTAGATAGTGTCGGATATTTCCTACACAGTTTTAAGCTTACAACTGTGCTATAATAAAGTGATTAGAAACACTAGTTCATTAGTTACTACTAGTTCACTAACACTAGTTCATTTTAGTTTTCCCTGATTCCAGCACTAGCAGTTAGTTAAAAAATTATGTCAAACTCATGAATACATTATACCGAGAATAATCATATTCAGCTGACGGATGCCAACATCAAAATTGATTTTTCAACAGATGAAGTGAATTTTCACTCTCAGCAGATTTGAGAGCCTTGGTCGTAGAAAGATTTTTATTCAAAATAGTTGGCTTGGTGATTGCTCGGCTGAAATCCCTTTTGACAGCTGCAGCTAGTGTATGATATTTTCCACTCAATTTTAATTTTACAACTGTGCTTTAATAATTTGCATCATTAGAAAAACAAATTTTGTTCACCTTCCCACTAGCTCATTTCTAAAGTCCAACATGTTCCCATGGGTCGAAATTGGGGGAGAACTAACTTGGTAAATACCGGCGAAATCCAGTGAACACCATTTAGGACTCAAACACAACGTTGCTGCCACTTGCTCAACGCTGTCAAAACGTCCACTGCCAGTTAAACAGCAATGTAACTGGAAAAACGATTCGAACGAACGAAGTGGACGATTCAAACAGTTTCCCAGATATTTTCCCCGTTTCCACTTGGAACCCTGTGGCTAAGAATAACCAAAGTCCTACCCAAACGTAGGTTGAACGCCAGTGTTGGAAATTTTTGCGCTGGTATTTTTAATTCAACGTCAGATTGATGTTCTGAATGACAGAGAAGTAAACATCGCTAATACGTAGCGTTGGAATCGGGGAAAACTAAAATTGGTACTTACCATTTTGGACTTCCAAAACCTAGCTGCCCAAAACCGTCCAAAACTTCAGTGACATATACACAATGTGAAAAGTGGGAAAAACTCAATGGGTGGGGCATTGCGAGACAAATGGTATAATGCATACAGTATACCTTTTGGGATGTTTTGGGCAGTTTTCGACATTTCCCGGGAAAAACGTTTTTCTCATCCCACTGGGAAAAACTTGTGGCTGGGAAAAACCCCAACTCCAAAACACCCGAAAGATTGTACCAGTAAGAATGGTTTCCACAAAGTTTTTCCTTTGCCTCGTCGTTCTGGCAGTGGTTACTTCCAGTTTCGGTAAGAACTTTCGGTACAAGTATAGACTCTATAGAATCTACCTAGAGTCTAGATGTGCAGAGTTATCGATATAATTATCGATAATATTATCGGTATATTTATCGATTAAATTATCGATATGAAGATATCGATATAGTTTGAATTTATATTTAAATATTCTACTTTTTCGCAGCAACCCATGTTCCCCCATGTGACGAAGTTTGTCGCCGACCAGGAAACAACAATAATGAAGCGATTCGAGAATGTTGCCGAGCTCGGAGCAATCGGATTGCAATTATCGGATAATCGAAAAAGGCTTTTTACGATCATTCTTTAAGAACACAGCTGTTAATACATTTGACTTCCTAGTTTCAGTTGATAAAAATGCTTGTGGGAGAATTAAATTATCGAATTGATAAAAATATGACGTACACGATTTGCAAATTTTCAATAAATGATTAATATAAATTGACATGTTTGGGTTATTTAACTAATTTACAGTTTAGCTACATGACAAAGTTATTTCCATTTGTATTTCATACGAGCATATTTTTTATAGAAAAATTTGGTAAGATTTGAATAAACGCGAAACACGGACACTCACGATACTTCCCCCATTGTACATAGGCTATGGATTTTTATGGTCCAAGTCCGTTTGATGGGTTGGAAATGATTACTAACGGTCTCGCGACATCAAACAACATAATGTTACATAACGAAAAATC
>JAHZMY010002555.1:0-21480 GCA_027743915.1 Seira sanloemensis | reverse complement strand
ACAAATCATGCCAATTGCGCACTGTCGCCCTCTCTGAGAATCCCTCGTAGTTATGTTATGATAGTGTTTCCTATTTTTCACTCAACTTGTGATACCCCTTCTCTTATATCTTGTTAAAACTAAGAAATGGTATAATGAATAAGTGAAATTGCTTTTATATTAAGTTCTGTATATTTAATGCACTTGTGTTTTTAAATTTCAGATATACAATACACAAAATTACATGATTTTGATGTGGATGAGTTGCCAGATTACGACTTGGATTCAGAGGATGAAGAATGGTTAGAAAATCAGAAGGAGCTACACATTACACCCAATAGGGTAAGTAATAAAATGAAAATGACCGAATTATTGACGTCGGGGTGAAATGAGAATAGCCACAGTAGTAAAGATTTTGGTCGCCGGGTCAAATATCGTTAACTGTCTGTCCTAATAAACAAGTACATAATTGCATTTGTAGTTCGAGTACATTTTTGCTCGGCTGAACGTTCGAAACACCCATGTCAAAGAGAAAGCAATCGGAGCATTGCCCCCTTCGTACCACCAAGATTTTCACCATGTCTTTCCATATTGGAAAGAGAAGCGTCGCTGCAATGTACGTTCGCTTTTTTCCTTTATTAAAAAAATAATAAAATGTAGTTTTCGAATAGACATTCTTGTATCAGTCAATTATTATTCTGCCATTTCTGAGGTAAACTTTTATATATGTACACGTGCAGAGAAACTTGTCCAACTTTAAACCAAAATTAGGCGCCACCAAAGATGATGTTAAACTCTTTGGAACTGATCCGTTCCTGGTGTTTGTGGATTCGCATAAAAAATCTTCACCTCTGTACCGCCATGAGAAAAATTCTTTTCTATATGACAAGGATCCGATTCCATGCCTTTCCATGATTTTCGAATGGCGGAAGCAGCTAAGAAATTTACGTGATTGGGCTGCTAAAGAAATTCAAAACGGAGAAAATAAACGAAATGGAATTGTTAACTCAATGGTTCAGCTTGGTGAACGGTGAGTCTTTACACTAAACTGGACTTTTCTCCTCCTCAATTTTGGTCATGGAAGGAAAGCGCTTTTGGCTATGATCATGGTAGAAAACGGATTTTTTTGTATTTGGTTCTCTTGAAACAAAGTTCGAATTCAATTTGTAGATACACTGCCCTGAAGGTTGATCTTGACACGGATATCGACCAAAACAACAATGGCATCTCACATCCACATCCGAATGCATATGATACCGAGAGCTTGTCAGCCAAATGTAGGTCGCCTGCGGTGAAACGTCCGCTTTCATCGCGGCATTCACTCGACATTATTCCCCACAAGAGAGCCTATTGTAGTTCCACTTTGCCTAGCGATTCTTCTGAGAAAGGCAGCAGATCTCCATCACCTCACGTAACTTTCGAAACGTCAAGCTTACCTGACCAAAGATATTTGAACGTATTATCAATGGACGTGGTGAGATGAAAACTGGTCATAGACAGAGATGTGCTTGAAACAAAAGATGGACCTCTTCATAAAATCTTATATTAGTTCTTCGCGCGCGGAAGGTGTTCAGGTGTTGAAAATTAAATCTTTGGTTTTTCTGCCTTACCTACACACAAACACAAAATGTCAGGAAGTAGGTAAACCAAAATGGCGGAGCAATACAGAACGAAGGTTTGTTCCTCAGATAAATACTTGATGTATTTGAAAACTAGCTTTATTTGTTTATTTAGGCTAGTGAAACTTAAGTTACTAAACTTAAGTAAACTTAAACAAGTAATTTACGTTTGTTCACGAAAAAGCTTTATTGTTTTTATGAAATATACCTAAGAACAATTGAATATGGAAGTGAAAAATAAACAGCGTTTAAGAATTTACTGACGGTTTAAATCATGAAACCCAAAGTTGTGCGTAATCAAATTATTATTACACAAAATCGTAATATGTAATTATTATACCAAAAATTGTTGTCACCTCAAGTAAAAAGCCATCTAATTTCTTGATCTCATTACTAATTTTCTCTTGCATAATACAATCTCTACTCCGCCACTGGCGTTGGCGCATCTCCTGCGTCTTCAGGCGCGGCTGGAGAAACAGTGGTGGTTTCACACAATACCGTGCGATCAGTGGGGTGCACTGGATGACACAAGTGGCTGAAGTCTGGTGGGCTTTTCACAAACTCACCTAATTCTTGTAAACATATTTTTCCAAATTCGAAAAGGTCAGCATGGGCCGTTTTGAAGTTTGCGTACCAATCATACACTTTTTCATACTTCGACAAATCGAAATTTATAATTTCAAGACAGACCGTGCCCATCACAAGGGGGATGTCAGCGATGGTCAAGTGGCCTTTGGAAAGAGCATTTGTATCAAGTTACTAAAAATGCAACACATTAAAACGATTAAGATGAAGTCAACGACCCTTACTTCCGGCTGCGTAAATGCTTCCTTGTCTCGTCATAAAGGTGTTAAATACATTCACTGCATGATCCAACTTTTTCAAATTCGCATCCGTCTTCGGGTAGGCGTAACAAGCAGGTAAAATCTGGAAAAATTAATTGGCCCTTTTATATGCGCTTTCAGACAATAAACTAGTGAATTGCATCATTGCATGACAATATACATATGGCAGTAGCAAGGAAATTCTATTGCACCTAAAGGACATTAGTTTAAAAAGAGGTTATCAGTAAAGTTCATCGCTAATCAAGCAAGAATAAAATTTTAGATTTACCACATAGTCAACAACCGCCCGGTAATAACTGGAGAGGTGAAAGGCCAAACGGTGATTGACAATTGCCCGCTGTTGTGCATCCGCAGGGTAAAACGTTTCGTCAACTTTATACTTGTCGGCCAGGTACTGCAGAATAGCCACGCTGTCAGGAAAAGGTCAGATTGGTGAACAGTGTTCCATATTTGCATGAAAGTTGATTTTTGTATGTATGCATATTTGTTTTGTCACCTTTCACTCAACAGAAATCCATTATCATCGAGAACAGGTACTTCCCCTTGAGGATTTTTCTTCAGGTATTCTTCAGAAAACTGCTCTCCTTTCATGAAATCAACATCAATCAGGTCATACTCCAGGCTCAGGTACTTCAGTCCCATTCGAACCATTAAACATGGTGGGCTGTCGGATAAATGGTAAAGCTTCAAACCCATCACGATTCCTACTCTTTTCGCACCTGCAAAAGATGATATTGATATTTCAACAAGCAAATGACGAATGTCTTGCATGCTAAAATGTGCTTCAGATTTTTCATTATTAAAGCCATTGGCTGTCTCACTTTTCCCTGAAAGTTTGCTGGTGTTCGAAGCTGTCGTTGTTGCACTCGGTGGATTCTTGGAAGAGGCTGTGGAAACCGCTACGTCGCTTCCTCCTGAACTAGGAAGTACACCTGGAGGACTATTGGGGTCTTTGAAAACCGCGTCAGAAACTGCGTCAATTTTAGCTCTGTGGGTGCCGTAGAATTCTTTTCCTGGATAATTCCAGCTTTTTGCAGCGTCAAGTTGTTGTGAAAGACAGGATCCCACTAAAGGAAGTTATGTTTAAACAATTGTTTAGTAGTACTTCATAAGCAACTTCTTACACAACCACCAAGTTATAGTCAGTTTTATAAAGCGTCAAAAGCCACAAATAAAAAGTCCTTGTTCAAAAGGAAGCAGAAGGACAAGGAATGACTTGAAAGACGGAACGAATCAGTCGTGAAGGAAAAGAGACATAAAATCGATACGCTATATGCTTTAAAGCGCAAGCACTTTTTTGGTACACTGACACTTTCAAAGTGCCACAAGAATATGAATAGGCAGTGTTAGTTGCAACAATAGATTAAATGCGTGATAAATACTCTCGTCGCGTAATTCCTGTCAAGGCTTTATAAAGTAGTGAATATGAAAAAGGAAGAGATGTATGTATAGTGATAGTGAATAGTGTAGCCAGAATCAAGTGAAGATGATGAAGGGAAAAAATAATTTAATATATGAAGGCTGCAAGCATGCTTTTTTATTTCTTCTCAAATTACATATTGGATAATGTCACGATGCAATTCTAATTGCAATTTTGTGCCACACAAAAGAATGCAACACGAAGGACCCCAGTCCGTTTGTTACTTGCAATATATCAATGAAGGCATATTTTTTTGCATAAGAATTGAGAATGAGAATGTCTACGGATTCAATACATACTTTATTATGCTATACTGCCGTTATGCGTAGCCAAAAGGGTACGTCCCACGTTCTCAATTCCACAATCAGCCTTTTGCTAAAGGAAACACGGAAGTGCATAGTAAATGGTAAAAAGTAAAAGTTTCAAAATAAAAAGCAACAAATTCCGTCGACTATTAAGTAATTAGGTTTTCATAGTCAAATTCAAGCCATCAGTGAGTTATCTCGGTGGAAGATGGTATGTGGGCTAGGCAATCGAGGGTGTGTTTTGCTAAGGCATGCATACCCTTATTTGAAATTTAGATTAATCAACTGACTTTTTAGAAATTCATGACATAACGGGGAATTGGATGTAATTCTTTTAGAGTAAATACTTTAATAAAAAGTACATACAATTCATGCAGAGTTGAAACAGAGAAACTTTATCCCTACTTTATTTTCCAAAGTGTATAATTTTTTTTTAAATCCAAAAAATATACAAAAATTGACACACGTGAGACGAGCACGCGTTTTACTTACTTGCTTGGTTTATAGAATATTCCTGGGGAAGTTCAGCAGTCGTTTTATGTGTTACAAATTCTGAATTGTTCCTCCCATTATTTTGCGAATTACTAACTTGGCGATGCACGCCAATTTTCTTCTTTTTATAGAAAATTTAATGTTAAAAAAATGATGCCTATTACCGAATTGATGGCAGAACAATCATTCTCACAGAATGAACACGACTCTGTAAAATATTTTAGACGAAGAAAGTATATTTCTTCGCCCGGGCAAGTTTTGCACCCTTCCCGGAGAAAATCGAATCTCAGACTGACCTCGACAAACGAATTTTCATGGCCAAATAAAAGGAAACCCCACCAATTGCAATGTATTACATAAAGGGATCGTAAAAGTTTGTAATAAGCTGCTACCTACGCTAATAATTCCATACGTGCACAGGTTCATGAGTCCCAACATCAACGTCACCTTTTCCATCCACTCCGCCAGAAATAGCTGGACAAGCAGGGGACTTTCACACTTTGGAAAAATATGGCTCCATGCTTTCTTCCGCCATGTTATACTCTAAAGTAAAGTTCATTTCCTGTTTGTAGTCTAATATATTCAATCTCAGAAGCACAGCAAGGCTAATAAAACGAAAGTGGCAGTGGCAGAGTTTTATAGTTAATTGCTCAAAGCTATGGGTTCTTGGTACAAGTGAGTAATTATGGAAAGTCATATATTTTGGAACTAATGAACACACGCTGCTACTTCACATTTAATGAATTCATTGGCCAGAAAAGGCAGTATTTTTTCTTTCTAGAAAATTGTCAATGACCCTGCCCTTTCACCAAAAAAACCCCCAAGCCTTCTAGAATTGCATTTAAAGTGAGCTACTGGAAAGCACGGCGGAAAAAGTCGCCAGCCAAGGGAAAAAGATTTATTATCTTGATGCGATCACAAAATACAGTCAACAACACAAAAATGCATGTTTCCCTCCTACACCTGGATTATCGAAATAGGAAATCTGAAAAAGCTAATGTTCCAAGAACTTGTTTACTATAACAAAAGCTTGAGAAAGAAAAAAATGTGACATAAAGCGATGGAAAAACGAGAAATGAATTGCTACATGTCCATTGGTATCAGAGTTATATTATTTGCTTTTAATTTTTGCCCCCGTCGTAGATACATCAGCGTAAAGAATAATAGCGTACTTCAAAACACGAATGTTTCCATAGCTTGATAAATTATTAGAGTATTGTCAAAAAATTGCTTTTACCTGTTACCACCTCACCACTTATTTTAGGGCTTTGTGAGCTTTATTACTTCTTAAGATGCCTACTATTTACTGCTCTTTCCTGATGGCTGGTGAACAGTGCTTTTTTGCTTTATGCCATGTCAAATCCATGATATCGTGACTTTGTTAACGCAGGGAAAACGCATTTCGAGTGGAACAAACATGCAAAGAAAGCAAAACGGGAAGTTGGCAGTCCAGCCCACCATGCGCATTTTCTTTAGACAAATTAACAAAAACGGAAGTACGTTTCAATTTCTGTGGTACATATACTTTTCAATTTTTGTTAGATTGATCTTTCTCCTATTTATCAAAGTATGCGGCTTTAGACTTGTAGATGAACAAATACATATGTATTTGGAAGAATTAAGTACCTTATACAGGCATTGAAAAAGTTTTTTCTTTCTTTATTTCATTTTTACAAGTGACTTTATTATTTGGAGAAAATTTCCACGAACTTCCAAACAAAATTCCGAGTAAATTATCTACCCCGCAAGCATTTACACTGGTTAAAGTTGCTCACATGATTCATAATGTACGAGAAAAGACAAATTCTTTAATATTTTAGCATACCTATACATACATGTGCATAGGTACTGTCACTGGAAATGAAACGTTGATATTTTTGGCATTTTTTCCTCATTTACACATGCACATTTTCTCTAACCATTGAGCAAAAATTAAATCCAGCGGCGGGAGGCCGAAAATTCAAAGCTTTCATTTCCAGTGACAGTGGTTGAAATATTTGTTCCGACAAAACAAAAATAATTAGAAGCATTACCAACCAAACGTAAAATTGGTATCCGTCATCCGTGTACTCGATTCTATCTCTTGGTTCTCTGTGAACTCAGTCCTAAAATGTGTCTGTTCTGTATGCAATGAAGTAAAAAAACCTGTACTAAAACGGCGTGGGCTGCTCTACAGCATTTCTATGTGAAATGTTTTCACACACAAAAAAGTACTTCTAAAACTCAAGGTCATTTTCATCAAACTCCCATTCTTGATGAATGTCACCCGGAGAAGCAAAAAAGCAAAAAATATAAATTGCCTTCTTCACACCGCTCATCCTCAATTTGTGTACTAACTAAAAAGAATGTTTCCAATTGGTTAGTCTACGAAGCCATGCCTCCAACAGGTTTCCACTTCCACGGTTTTTTCAAGTATTACGTCAGGAGGGGATTTGTTTGTGAGCTCTTTCTTTACTGCACTTTTTATTCAAGGCTATCCAAAAATGAAATTTTGCCATCATGTATGCGGGCTTTATCTAGCAATTTCTTTTGATTAAACCATTAAACGAAAAAATAAATGTCCTTAATCAATCACACTTTTGAATTTGGCCAGAAACTTTTGTCAAAGCATACAAACAGTCAAAAGTCTACGTGGCAAACGTTTTTGGCGTAATTGGAAAATGCATAGACACTAATTTTGTCTACGGTTTGACATGTCATGTTGTATTGGAAGTAGTGCAAATATATTGTTTGATCCAGCACCGCAGTGTAGAGACACACTTGAACAAGAGGTTGCGTGACCATAATTACTTTGAATGATAATAAGAAAAATATGCCACCCTGATTTTATAATACCCACTTAATTAGATGGATGGAATGCATTTGCTGCCTTGTTCGTGTCAAAAACGCTCAACGAAATAAACAACTTGATAAGTTTCACTTTTCCCATTAAGGTATAAGGTCTTTTCCTATCACATCAGATGCGTTTTTGCTATATGAGATTCTGGTGTACATTAGTCATACTTCATGTGGAACCAAGTTATATGAAAATTGTGAGCATAGCATCCAATCCAATAAGAGGTGATAAGAAGACTCGTGTTAAATAGAAAGTAAAACTATAGATAGGGTCTGCTTGCCTCCACTTTTTTATGAGTCTAGTGTATTGGTCCACTGACAAATCTAAGAACGTTCCTTTTATACGTTAAAAAATTCCATGGCCATTTCCAGATCATATTAGTAGGTATCGTCGGAATTCCATCGTCAACACCATTCATCCATAAAACATGAGGGTAGTGTCGTGTCGGCCAGGTGGGTTATTTAATAATAAAAAAAAGAAGATTCTCGTCGCAAATGATGAATGGGATACTCAAACTTTTCAAAATAACAAGAAATATTCATACACTATGCCTAAACTGTTGGAACAATGTACAAATGGGAAAGTTTTTGAAATCGATATACTTATGAAATCGATGACCAGCGAGAATTTTGGAAATGAGTCTAGTTAGGTTTGTCTTTTTATCTACAATATAAAAGTACAGTTGAATAATATATTTTAAATGAAGAAAGGAAGCAAGTATATTTTTCTGTGGTGGCTTTACATTTTAGAAGCATGATATTCCACATGAACATGAGCCATGGTCCGTTTAGTCTAGAAAAAGAGAGAGTTGAAATATTATTGACTATGCTGATTGTAAAGTATTTTTTATTTTTCTGCTCGTTCAGAAGCACAATAATATATGCAATCATCATCCATTTTAAGTGGCTCTTAAGCTTGAAGAGACAACCATTTTTTTGTTCCTCTTGGCATACTGACAATTGAACTTGTTCCACTGCTTCTGTCAGTTTAGATGTCAGTAGGTGTCCAGGCTTTTTGCTCGAAGGTAGTCAGGTTTCACGGGTTCTTGTGCATCCTTCTTAAATTTTACAACTAAGCTTTGCTTTCCATTTACCAGCATCAAGGTAATAAACTTGAAGTCGTGATTTATTGCTTACATTTACTAACACTTGAAATAACGGTTGAAAGTAAAATGTGCCGGTTTTTATTTACTTGATTCATGAGTTGAAAGAGTTATCTGGTCTACGATTTTAGGTTATTGAGTACAGTTTACATACGAGCAGCATTTTTTAACATTGAATCTCTACCCACCCACCACCACTTGCATCTCATCATTCTCATCTCTAGGTTATTTTAGTTCTTTGCTTCCTTGTATCATATACATACATAGGCATGTGTTAATTTTTTAAATTTTTATTATCAATAATGTCACATCGTGTTAAGATTTAGGCTATAAATCGCCCAACTAATAGCTTAGATAACATGCATTTTTCTTGCAGCTTTTCGTTTTCTCTATCAATACACCCCAATCAGTTCGAGTTCGATGTAAATTACAATTTATTAACTCATGTATCCTACGAGCCTTACTTGAAATGCCGCCTTGTTTTAGTTTCCTAGTCGAATAATTGTTAATGTGCTTGGAAGTTGCACGACAAATCATAAAAGCGTAAAATTACCTGGGAGTCAATATTCGAAGTAACGGGCGGAACTGGGGTGTAAGTATCACAAACACTATATTGTAATTGGACTCTGTGGCAATCAATGAAGTAATCTTATGAGAACATTTGATTAGTTTAAACTCAATTTCCGTTATGTAGTGGAAAATTATGGCATATTGTTCATTACAAAATGCTATTCGGCCGTGGTCACGTACACCCGGCTCGATAATAGGTGGAGTTTGGAGTTGAAACTTTGCCAACAAATGCCAACATCGTATTGGTTGACATTGAAATACAAAATACACTTTGGCTTGGTTCAATTTGATGCCCGTGTGTACAAGATAGAATCCATCGTTTTAAAGCATATTTCAGAAAATCATCATTTCTTTTATAAATTCCGTCTTGGTTTTAAATAGTTTTTTACAAACAATATAGTACATATTTCCATTCCATTAGCTATATCGTTATAAGCAGTTGACATCAATTTTGTGGCCTTTAATACTTTATTTTCGCATTTTTATTATTTCTTGAGGTAATTACTCCAACTCAACCTCAAAATGCCAATCGACTTCTATTCCACCCCGGCGAGCGCTCCAGCAAGAATGGTTTGAAAATTATATTAATAAAAAACTATTACACCTAAAATGACTTTTTACATGATGGAAATACTTGTTCTTGTTTAACCTTGAAGGTGCTCCTTCTTGCCAAGCACTTGGATGTTCCACTTAACGTCACCAATTTGGATCTGATGAAGGGAGAACAACTCAAGCCCGAGTTTGTTGCTGTAAGATTAAGATACATGAAACACCAACAATTATTTAATAATATAGTTCTTTATGCTTAATTACTTACTCACAACGGGTTAATTATTGACCTGACGCTAACCGAAAGTCGAGCAATGCTGATGTATCTTCAAAACAAGTATGGAAAGGACGAGTCACTTTACCCCAAGGGGGCAGAGGCTCGAGCTAGGGTGGACCAACGTATCTTCTTTGATTGTACCACCTTATACCCACGCTTTGGCGATGCTTACGTAAGTGGATGTCCCTGATTGCAGCAGATGGTTTTAAAATCACTGAATTAAAAACATCCATTTCTTTGTTTTAGTATCCGGTGATGTTTGCCAAGAAGGAAATGGACCCTGCAAATCTTGAGAAGTTGGACGCTGTACTCGAGTTCACCAACTTGTATCTGAAGGACGGGTTTGCTGCCGGAAACAGCCTGACTATCGCAGATTTCTCGATGGCTGCTGTGCTCAGCACCATGGAGGCTGTGGGTCACGATCTCTCCAAGTTCCCAAAGGTCACAGAGTATTTGGAGAAGATGAAGACAACTTTGAAGGGGTATGCCGAACTCAACCAAGAGGGATCTGACGTTTTTGGCCAGTGGTACAAGGCAGCCATTGCTTCATCTTAAGTGATTCTGTCCAAAAATCATTCCAAGTATTAATAATTCCAAATTATGCAGAAAATATCTTTTCAGAACTGTGGTATACGCGTTGCTTTACATTGTGTGAATTATTAGACAATGTCCTGAAATTGGCTTTATAATACTGTGAAAATTAATTTGTCAATCAGAATTTGAATCAACTTTTTCTTGTTTGTTCCACATTAAAGCAATCCTTACATTCTTATGTACACTATTCCACTGCGGAGCATATTTTTGCAATTGCGAATGTTTTACTTTCTTTGCAAACAAAGATTTCATAAATAGATCTACATATTTATGTGCAAAAATAATGCAAAATGCGATTGTTTATAGCTGTCAACTATTCAATTATTTCTTTGTGAATTTGCAAATTGGGTCAACATTTTGGCATTTTACGTTCATTTGTACGTGGATGAGCATTTTTTTCATTGTGTGAAAAGGCATCTTAGACTATTGAGAAATGTTTTTCAAATAGGAAAATATGCATGCATATTAGCACATACTGTATGATACATATACTTTTTTTATTATACATTTGACGCTGTTTTTATCTTGATTAAACAACATGCAATATCAAGCATTTTTTCAAGTGCTGAATTATATATTATCATTTTGTTGAATACATTTTATGAGATGATAATCGTTTTATCATAGTACCGCTCGCAACGTTCGTCTAGGTACATTTCAGAATGTAATTGCGCAGGGAGTTACTGGACTGCATTGACTCCATGATCGTGCAGTGCATCATAGCGTTAACTTGATAAGCAACATTGAACGAATTACACCGATATTCCCATGCATGGTCTAGATTGGAATCGTCATTGGCAAATACTTTGCACTTTTTCGGAGAACACCACCAGGTTTATACTCCCACACCTTGTCATCACATCAGAAGATTTGATCAAACTATGGTGTATATTGAAGATACGTAATTTCATGTCAGACTTTTTCCGTGTAGCTTTGAAGAAAGAAATTAGTTACTTTAAGCTCGGGGTAAAATGAGGACACTTTTAATTCTAGCGTTATTCACCCTCGTGGTTACCTCTGCCCTTGGCCATGGTAAGGAACTGATATCTCATAAATTCTTAATCTCAAATATAATATGTATCTAAATCAAATATTTTTCCTACTGATTAAAAGAGGGCCATCATAATACAACGGGCGTGAATAACGTAACGTCGACATCTGCGTCTTCTAGCCAAATTGTCAACGAAGCATTACGTAAAAATGTCGAACAAACGCTAGACGAAGGATCTGAAAGCGAAGAGGATTCTGACGATGACGGAGCGAAAGACAAAGACGACACAAATCATGATTACGCAGTTGGTAATTTTGACACTTAATTTTATGATCCCTTGTTTAAATCCTTAAATTGAGATCTTATCGAGCAATGCTAAACAATTTTTAGATGATCCAACTGTTTATTCTGGTATACGTTCAGGAAGACTTCAAAAGGCTCAAGGAAGTATGCCTGGCAATTCCCCAGTTGAATCCACTACAGTTGACCCCAGCGCATCTACAACTTCCACAGAAAGTGACCAAGATCAAACTACTGATGAAGCAAGCAGTTCCACTTCCTCTGAATCCAGTGGCACTGAAGAAGGATCTACTACAGAATCCTCGGAATCTAGTGCAAGTGGCTCCAGTACGACTCTGGAATCTGTTTCCTCTACCGATTCCACTACAATCAGTACAGAGGTCACCGGCGAAAGTTCAACTGTTGCCGAAGGCTCCTCCAGAACAGACGGGATTTCTACAGACAAGGCTTCCTCAACACCCATCCAAATAACAACTCAGGATTTGGGCGACGTTTCCAACTACACGAGACCCCCCTTCTGGGGTCAGGACGGTGGAGGAGACCCGGAGGGATTAAAAGCTTGGGCTATTGTACTTATATCCGTCCTCATTTCATTCGCTATAATCTTCACCATTCTGTATTTCGTCAGAGCAGCCATTATCAGGTACGTAGTGCAACAAAACCTGTTAAAATTAATGATAAACCCAAATATGAAGTGAAATTAAGATGAGTTTTATGTTTTCCTTTACAGGCGGAGAAAGGAAGACCAAAGAAGACTACTCAGAGCTTCCATTTCTTCGGAAGGATTTTTTCATGGAGACGGTGAAGGCGATGGTACTACAGGTGGAAAGTTTGAACTCTGACCTTGATAACAACAGATGTTCAGCGTTTATGCTAATGTGGTATACTTATGACATAGGTCATTTCTTCGGAAGGATTTTTTCATGGAGACGGTGAAGGCGATGGTACTACAGGTGGAAAGTTTGAACTCTGACCTTGATAACAACAGATGTTCAGCGTTTATGCTAATGTGCTATACTTATGACATAGGGTTTCTCTGTTACTTGACTGATTGTTTCGTTCTCGGTATATAAATTAATATGTGTATCTTTTAAGTCATAACGAAATCTGAATTAAAAATATTTCACAATCTAAAAAGGGAAAGTATTGCTTATTGATTTTAGATTTCAACAACTCTTCACGAACCTTGTTTTTCTCTTTCTTTCCATATCTCTTAAACAAAATTATCTACACAGCAGTTCTAAATTCATTCTTGATTCTCATTCATTCATTACATACTTCACAGTTCACAGTTTGCTTTTGCGCATTCCCTCCTCGATATTTTTCCTAATTGAGCCGTGTCACTCATTCAAATATTTTCAACACAAAAAAGTACGCTTTGTCTCCAGAAATTAAATTATCTCGCGGAAACAAGATAAATCGTTGCCTATTGCATTTTATATAGGTAAATACGTGTAGTAATCCATTAAGTTCAAAGTCACAAAAGTTGCATTGTGTTGCTTCCATAAAACTCTCGTGTTTATAGGAGTATTTTATGCGACGTGGGCAAATGGAACGGTTTTGAAAGTATGTGCACGCTGTTAGAGCATATTATCTTGACGAAGTCTTTAAGATGGCACACAAATCAGAGAAAAATGACAAAAATAAATCTGGATACATATGTACTTTGGTCACGACGATATGCTTATGGAATATACATAGAATATGACTCGCACAGATCTCTTTGCTCATTTCATTTTTCATGCAGACAAAGTTTTAGCCTTGTGCATTCAAGCTCTACTTGTGCTCCTACTTCTACTTACCTAGGTATGTACTAGATAGATCATAACTTTCATTTCAATTTTAAGCCAATTGAGAAAGTTGTTTAAAGTGTACATAATGGAAGTATTATTTATAAGGTCTATATTCATTATCTTCAGGATGAGAATGTGATGGTGGTGTCTGCGATGTTGATGAGAAGAGGAGGATCGTGATTCCAAAATGTGAATTCCTCTCTTTCTCGAACCCCTCTCTGCATGGAGGTGCTCCACCACACGTCTTTTAATAAGATGATAATAATGATAAAATATCAAGTTGACTTCAACTGCTACAGCTACACTGGCGAAAAAATGTGATGGAACGGCAAAAGCGGTGATGATAATGATATGTAGGTGATAAGAGCTGTAAGCACTACCTCTTTTGCAGAACTTGAGCCTTGTCCAACATTGAGAATAATCTTCTCCAACTTTTTTTTAACCTCTCTTGTCGCTCGCTCAGGTTTGGGTGCTATGCATAGGCATTTAACTTTATAGTGGCTGGTTTCGTAGTTCGCTTACTTTTGGCCGACTCATTTTTTCCCGTGATATTTGATATAGTCATAAAGTTTGCTTCAGTAGTCTTCGTTTTGTCGTTGGTGCTCCTGTGGCTGGTGCAGTTGTTGGAAGTGGCACAAAAATAAAGTCCTACACAATTGCCAAGCATTCTTTATTCAACCCTTTACCTAAAAGTATGGGAAGCAAAAGGATTCAGTCCTTTTAGAAATATTGTTATAAGTAGTAAATCGTTAGACTGAGAGTCGAAAAGTTGAAAGCATTTGTGTAAAAGTCATACACGGTGCTTATGACTTGACCTATATTTTCAATTTAGCAATCCAGCTTCCAGTCTCATATTAGTGGGAAAGTGAAGTTATTAGTTATTTTTATTTTTTGAACAGAAACATTTTTGGAGGATCTCTTTGTCTCTGGGAAACTTGTAGGAGGGATTAATATGTACATTCAGACAAAAATGAAGACATCACAGAAGCTCATCATTCTCGGCGCAATCGTCGCCATCTGCATAATTCCATCCGGTACGCTAATATACATATCTTGAAAAAGCCGAGTCGGTTTTACGATTTAGCAAGATTTCATAATTGCTTCTTAAAAATTCCTTCAACTGTAAACATTAAGCCTACTTAAAAGGTGGTAGCTATAGGTTAAACATACAAGTTATACGGAGTAAATGATGATTTAAACCATTACATGATTCACACCAAAAATTATTTGGACAAGTAAACTGTTTTATGATGTTTTTAATGTTTTAAAATGTATTACATAGAAAAAGTAATACGACAGGCATCTGCTTAAAATTATTGCCATGTTATAAAAACCCACAATTCTCTTCTTTGTCCAATTTGAACTCTTGAAACAACGACCGACCCTGCCTTTTTTGCTAATCACAAAAGTAAACTCTGAAGAGCCTGAATGAAATTCATGCAGAGAACGAAGTTTTTAATTGAGCTTGAAATCATTTAGAGACGTACATCTTTTTGCTTCAAAAGAAGCCATGTAACATAGCTTTTGAGTTTGAACTGGAAAAATAATCCTTTAAAATGTGTTATCTTCCTTGCCTGCCAGTCAACTTGACGAATACGTGTCAAAGGTGAGGTGAGAAGGTTGAGAGATTTCTTTGCACGTTCAACTTAAATCTTTATATTATCGTTTTGAAACTGGTTGTAAACCCGCTCCAAAATGTAGTGCTGTAATTGTGAATTCCCAGAGCACATATTACATCATCACTCGAGCAAGTTCAAATAATAATAAGTAATACCTATGTCAATTAATCCAGTTGACTTAAAATTCTTATGAGTGCTGATTCTGGATATCGTTTATCGCCAAAATATTTTCCATTCGTATGATTCTTGAAGAAGTGGGAAGATTATGATAGGGAGTAGTGACATCATACTGGACAAATAGGTTTCTCATTATTTGACTTAAGCTTACTAATTTACGGGCTTTTATTTAATAAATAGATTAAAGGGTGAAATCGAGGCGCATAATGGCGACTTTAAATTCAGACAATAAATTATGCCATCCTCTCACCTGCTAAGCACATGTCGTCTGTACTTTTCCGTGCTCATGGTTTGTTAAATACAGCTTTAATTGGACCAAATGGCATGGCTGAATTACCTAAAGGGACTTTTTGTTTTCAGGCATGGTTCAGTATCAGTATAGGTTGCATAATTATGTATTTTGTTTCCTCAAAAAATCAAACTAGATTTTGTCAGTCATAACGCTTTTTGGACAAATGGGAAAAATTTGGATTCAAATGTATGCAAATTGCCCTCAATTAGTTCCAACTCAATCACACTTTTATTCCTAGAAAGGTCTAAAACGCAAAAAGACGCAGATCATGTTGCATGCTCAACAAGAACTAATTCCAAAGTCCTTAAAACAATCTTTTTTGTTTCACAGTCCTTTCCCTGAAATGCTTCATTTGCAACAATCTAAATGACGGGAAAGCCTGCGGCCACGGCAATGACGTAGATCCCAGCTTCAACAAAGACTGCGACTCTGTCGAGTCCGACGGAGGCCAACAGGGGCACAAGTGGACCATGTGCAGGAAGATTGTCACATGGATCGACTTCAACGTGAATAATAGTAGGAAGGCAATACAAATATTTTTGCGTTTCTATTTTTAAGTCCATTAATTTCTAATTGTTTCCTGTTTACAAACAATCTCATTATGAAGATTCGGCGACGGAGCGTATTGTCCGGAAGTGTGGCTACCTCGAGTCCAAGTATGACAACAACTGCTACTACAGAGGTGGTTTCGGAGGAAGGCAGCAAGTGTGCAGCTGTAGCGCTGATGGGTGCAACTCTGGCTTCTCCTTCCAGGCTAACCACTTACTCATGGGGACCGCTGGAGCCATTCTTCTCTTAGTTTTGGGAACGCAGCATTGAGCAGCGCAGAAGCAATTAGAAGACAATAATAATGATTCTTATTTTATGATAATGATTTTACTTTAGGTGTGTAGGAATAATTTGTCCATTCATTTTTTCTTTTAAGTGATGACATTCTTTTAACACCATTTCTTGTTGTAGAAGAAATCATTTTTTTAGATTGGGTTATTGTATGTAGATGACATTTTGATGATTTTTCAAATCACATGATATTGGATATTGGATATTTGGATGAAAGATGATTTTACTGATCCATACAACTCTTGAAAAAGTACTTCCACTTCCTACTTACTTTCTGGTCATGAACAAATTTTAAATGTAGCATATATTTATACAGAATAATTTATTTCATGTGAAGCATCAAAACTTGTGGTATGAATTAGGTTCAATAAAACATCCGTACAAACTGGAAAAGGACAAGTTTAGAAATACTGATTTTTGCATCAATTTGAACACTGCAATTTTCTGAAAGTACAATGCACAAGCCCGAAAGATGAGATTTTACAATGCTCGCATTTCGTTACCTTCACTTTTGCTCACAGACGACGAGCCGGCAGATTTCTGGATCATTTTTTATTATCTTATTACGATTAACGATAATGAAATGAGTTTTTGCTTCAGATACACATAATGCTCATATGAATATGCAGTAAGAGGTGTCTATGATAGGGGCTTACACTTTGGATACTTTGGAATCTTCATTCATTGAAAAATCACTCCACTTGGTCATGCACACGCGCACAATACACGTCATTATCGGCTCGACTTGACTAAAAATCTGATCTTCATTAATTTGTCAGACTCGCCATCGATGATGATTATGAAAATTTGGAATAGACATGAAACTTTTTGGGGTCCAGTCGGATCCAGCCGTGCCACAAATGAGCAACTTAAAATTAAATGGGTTGCTTTTGGTTATATGCGGTTAGTGAAGATGAGGTTTTACAGTATCTGCCACCACATACATACATACATACTTTGGTCGGAAAAAATCTTGAGAGAACCTCTACGAGTCATCCTGTGCAAAATATAAGTTTAAATGAAGTAGGAATAGGAGCACCGGCGCACCTATATAAAGTATTGCAGGTTCAGGTTCACCTGATTCTTCCCTGAATCCCACCTGAATTGCACGTTTATAACTCCAGTCGATCAAATATGTTTGGATACATACAAACATCCATGTTTTGCAATGCAATGACATGATGAAGAACCTGCATGATTTTATTTTCAACTTGACACTTTGCCATTTACTTTAAAATGCAAAAGTAATATCTGGTTTTCCCCCGCCGCCAAAGTAGTAATTTGCGATTGGTAAAATTAGTACAATGGTGGTCATTCGGGGCATACCGGTATTTCATCTAGTACTAACTATTGCTCTATCCTTTATTCCTGGCTTTGAGAATGGTTCGGAACGGAAAGGGCCTAATAACTTTAAACATTTCGACCAGGTATGAAATCGTCTGTTTAAAAGGGGTAACGGGTTATAAGTTAATAAAGTCATTGAGTACTAAAACCTTTAGGAGGAAGGAGGAAAAAGTCACTATCGGGCGGCAGTAGTAGAATACAAGCCAATTTCAATCGGTAGCCAACCGCCGTTGGAGGCAGTACTTGAAAATGTAGGGGCATACGCAGACCTGATTGGCCAAGCTGGTGCGCAGGTATGAAAAAGTGAAATATGGATTTCAAAATTGGATTTGACTAGCAATTTGTAAGAGATATTCTCAAATGCGCATTGGTTAATTCCTTAGAATGTAGATATCATCATTTTCCCAGAGTATGGCATTACAACGGCAGATTTGCCCTCTGATAGAAAGAAAGCGAGAGAATTTTTCGTGCAGACCCTTCCACTGGAATTAATCCCGTGTGACAACACCAGCGATCCTTCAAGCCAATACCAAGTAAAATGATTATGTTTAAATAACAGTAGAAATATGGTAAATATATTTTAAAATTTATATTTACAGGTACTACATAGACTTTCATGCGCAGCAAAGTTAAATCAGATTTATGTCGTTGTGAACCTCGGAGAATACGAAGAGTGTAGCGTGGAGTCAGATCCAAATTGCCCCGTCGATGGAGCTTACCATTACAATACAAATTTAGTTTTTAGCAGAACTGGGGCCATCATAGCAAGGTATCCTAAAACTTTACTGATCCCCATGAGCTCATGTTTAGTAATAAAAGACTATGTTTTCTCAAGGTATCGAAAGTATCATCTGTACTTTGAGCCACAATTTAATTATCCGCCTCTGGACTACTCCACATTTTCTACTGACTTTGGGGTGGAATTCGGACTTTTCACCTGCTTCGACATAATATTTGCGCATCCGGCAGTAGAGCTTGTAGCATCCAAAGGAATACGAAATTTCATTTTTCCTACGGCTTGGGTGGATGAACTTCCGTTTCTCATGGCGATTCAAGCGCAGTCATTGTGGGCACAAAGTAATCGTGTCAACTTGCTGGCGTCTGGATACCACCAGCCAGACAGAGGAAGTATGGGTTCAGGCATTTACTCTGGGGACACCATGTTGGTGTATACGTTCGACCCTTCCTCTGGAACGAAATTACTTATTAGCGACGTTCCTTTGGTACCGGCGACGACATTTCAAAATCATTGTCAATTCCATAGCAATGCATTTAAAGAACGCTCAAATGAGCCTGCCCTGGACCACTTCTGGCTTCGAGAAGATCTATCAAACTGTTCTTATAAAACAATAGATCCGAATCTTGGAAATGTTTCAATGTGTCATGAAGACACGTTCTGCTGTGATGTTGAATTCGACCTGGTTTCCAATCCGTATTCTGGAAGTCTCAAGCTCCTAGTTTTTGATGGGCGGCGAACAGTGGCTGCGAAGAGAGACTGGTTTGAGTGGCAGGTCTGTGCTGTCATATACTGTTTAAATGATACGATTGAATCGTGCACTGAAAATATTCGGCCCTCGATTTCTAATGCTAGTCACCCAAAATTTCGATCTTTAAATATGCGAGCGAAACCTGTAAAACTGGAGTATGATGAAACCCGCCCCGCTTCCAAACCCGCCATGAGCTTAATTGACACTCATTTCAGATTGATACCACCGACTTTTTTCGACGTTGTGTTGAGAAATGAGCAAGAAAATGAAGCTATAGTTAATGTTCACAGTAAGAATGGATGCGGACTTGAGAACATTAACGTGAAAACGATAGCAATAATTCAAAAAGTTTATAATAGCAGAGTTTAGAGAAATTAAAACTTTATTATAGCTTGACTTAATAAAACTGCTTAAACTATATATTAAATATTGAAATGTGTTTTTCGGAGGCGATTTTTTAAAAATTAGCACTCTAACGATCTAATGCAGGAGGTATTTAATACATATGTCCATGTGTCACGATGATTCTACAATCTCAGATTTCACAACTGCGTCAGTGTTTTGAAGCGCTGATAATGCATCTTCAACTGGTATTGAGTTTGTGTCATCGTTGTTGTCGTTGTCTGACTCTTCATCGCTCAGAGTCACTGACGAAAAGGCGACTGATATACCGCGAAGGTTTTCAGTTTCGTGGTCCTCTAAAATTTCAAAATGAACATCTTCCTCCATATTTCGTAGCCACAGGGGGGAGGTCAGTAGTTGAGACTTGAAGTGAGTTGCTTTGGCATAACATTGTCCGCTGCAGTAAGACTGTAAAATTAAAGTGGAATTGGTATTTAAATATGTACATATTAGCTGCTACAGTTCAATAAATGGCGAATTACTTTTCTTTCGGTGATATCATACACTTTTTGCCTACGGATTTGGTAGGTCTGCTTAGGAACATTATTAGGATCAACTTGGTTATCACAAAGGGCCCAGCCACACAACTCGGACAATTTTCTTTCTTCTATAACGTCTTCCAGGTGCTGCTTGGATATCCGAATAGCCTACAAGCAACATATTCAAGTTTTTACTCATTATAATAATTAATCTTTAGCGCAAAATAGTATCATCATTATCAGATTATCATGACAGTAAGTATTTACATTTTCTAAAAGGTATTCCTTTTCAACTTTCGGGTCAATCAATCGGAGCACAATTTCATGCGCCTTTTTCTCACATTCTTTCTTTTTCTGAATGAGCTGCATTAAATTTTCCTTCTTCAAACTGGAAGCATCGAGACCTGCCCCCTTCTTTCTTTGCACTGTTCTTCTTTGTGAACTTTGAACCGAAGAGGTGGATGCGTTAGCCCCAGGTGCGAAACTGACATTTCTTCTATTTCTGTCCCCACGTGGATTAGAACTGGCAACACTGTTTAACGAACTAAGTGGGATATTTTCTGTAACTGATCTTTTGTTAGATTTCGGAACTTCACTTGAACTCGCCATATTTCTACTTTATCAACGCCCAATAATATAACTTGAATTAAAGTACTACAGCTTTCGTTAGTGTATCTGATGACAAAGTTACAATTTACAATGAAAGTGCAGCATATAACAAGACATAAATATCATCTCAACTCTTGTGGCCGCGTACAAGAAAGAAAAATACTGGGGCATGCAGCCAACCTATCTCGACGCATTTCTACGTTACCCCAAAGTTTTCCCATTAGTCCGATCTAATAGGATCATGGAATTCGCGTTACTAAAGTATGTTCTATAAACATTGGCAAAACTATTCAAAGTTGATATTTCCAAGCAAAAATTAATAAGCAGTAATTAGCATTGACAGCCAACTGTCAACAAACAATCCACAATTAAGCTAAGCTATTAATTTAAAACATTGTAAATTCTTTGCTGTGCATCTCCAATACATTTACCTAATGTTTTCATGAATGTCTTTTCTCGTTCATTCTGATTAACTGCATAACAATGCCAATGCAAAACTTTGCTTCCTATGAATCAGTAATAATATGTAATAATCTGCTATGTGCCTCTTATGAATGAG
>JAHZMY010002554.1:0-22658 GCA_027743915.1 Seira sanloemensis | reverse complement strand
TTTTCAAATTTGACGCCGTTTTCCCCGGCCATCTTTTGAACCCGGCCATCTTTAGAAGCCCGGCGTTCTTTTGGTATTTTACGGTAGTTCAGGTCTGAATTGTAAAGGAGGAGGGACAGATTTCAACATTAGAATTTCATAGTTTTAATTGTGCTGATTTAGTGTGGTTAGTTGTAAAGTTGGTGCTGCAAATGAAGAAATTAGGTGAGATTATTTCGGCATAGTTTTGCAAGGTGAGCTTGAATCTGAATAAAATGGGTAATGTTTGAAATTTTACGTTCTAAAGTCAGTCATATTATTATTTACAGGCAAATAGTAGCAAAAGGTTATAATTTCTAAATTCTAGATTTTTTGACTTCCCCAAAAATTGTTTGACATTTTTTTCGATTTTATCAAATACCTACATACATACCTGCGGACCAGATTTTTGTTTATTTAAGCGAATATTTTTTTATATTCAATATTTGTTAGGCAAGTCCCAATAAAACATGCATCTTATTTTAATTGATTTCAGGAGAGAACTAAAGCTCATGCATAATTCATTTGTACTTGCGTCGGCATTTGTCCACCAGAGTGTCAGATTTGACTTTTGGACTTGGACTAATTACTTCCTTTATATAATTGCAAGTTCATACGTATAACTGCTCCCTTTCCCTACGTCTTTTACAAGTTGTTGCATAAAATAATTATAAGCATTTTCAAAATGTAAATACTTAATTATTTCAGTCAACAATCTACGGACGGTAATTAATTACCTGACCTGTGAACAATACACGAACACTTTAACTTGCGATAAGCAGAACGTACTTCAAAAGTACAAATTAGGCATTTTACGTCCCACTCTCACATAATTTCTCAAACTCAAGGCTAATGTCACAATAAACTATTTAAAGTAATTATTAGTGAATCAGGGGAATTGTGAGATCTTTTAAAGTAATTGGATTTTTCCCTCTGAAACGACAGTATCATTTATCAACCCTACTTTATATCATTTTAATTAATGGGAACTTTACCTGGCCAGAAAAATTACAGCATGAGAAGTAGTTATAATAACGTGAGCCCTTTTGAGAGGTGCCTACAATTTATAACTTTGAATTGAATTCGAATGGTCATTGCACACATTACATAAAGTATTTTATTGAGATGTTATCATTCTTCGTGATTACACTTGGAATGTCATGTAATGCCTGTCAATTTGGAATTGTGAACGTGTGGAATGCTAAATGAAAATTTAAAATGGGTTTTACAATTCAGCGTAATAAGCACAAAACTGCAAATACAAACAAATACGAGATAAGCGTTGGCGCATATTTTTACTATTGTTCGGATTGAACAATTTCAAGTGAATCATCACCATCATCACACGCATTGTTGACAGAAAATGCAGAAAAGTTTCTTGAAGGCAAAGGCAGTCGTCTTATTGACTTTATTGTCGCTTCGTTGAATTTGAAAATGCAAAAGGGACGTTTCTTCAAAAGACGTTTCGCATTTTCTCAAAGACGAGCATGTAAATGCAAATTCACTATTCATTTCAAAGTTCACGGTGCAGTGCGTTCGCGAACGCGTTATTTTTTCACGACGACGGAACTCACACTTCCGATCTATTTCCCTGATTTCAGACAATAGAAAGGGATATGAGTAAAAAATGAAAACTTGTGCAAGATTTTTTCTTCCCTTTATGCTTCAATGCCATCCTTTTGTCGTTCCTTGCCGTGTGCGTCTTTCTCACAGAGATGCGAGGTGGGAGGGGGTGAAAATTTTATTTTTAATCGGGGAGTAGTACAATTCCTTCAATTCATTCTTATCAAAACAGCCCTTTTGCTACACACGTTTCACTTGAGTGCTTTCATTGCTACAATTAATTTCATTTGAATTGAGCATCCGTGAGTACATGTCGCAGTGTAACATGAGAATTTGTTGAGCCCGAGCGAGACAGAGTCAAGTTATAGCTTTAGGCTTGAGTTGAATGTGATTAGATCATGTATTAATTTACATTCTGGTGGGGCTCTTCACTACTACATACATACATACAAAAAATTGTGTCTTCGACAAGTCATAACTCTTTGATAACATGGTATCAAGGGAAAGGCTGAATTCAAGATATAGTCCAAGCTGGGGAGTATTAGGGATCGGTGGTGGTGGCTTTTCAATTCTAGACCTTTCTAAAAAAAAGTTATTGCTAAAGACATTTTTAAAACTTTGATAAAAGTGCACAAATGGGAAAGAAAATAGGTTCAGATAGATAAGCGCCAACGTCACTTATATACATAATGAAAGTGATCCTTAGTGCCTTTTCTTTTATTTATTTCAGTGATCGTTGGTCATACTGCAAAAAAGATTCAATTTGAGATAAAGTGAAGAGTGTTGGTCGTTGGTCAACATCATATTCTGTAATGAGATCTTTAACCGTCTCCACTAATGAATCACTTTCGAAAGACATTCGTCCACAAGGGAAATAACTCGATGAGATGAAGCAGCTCGGAAGAAGGATGCGTGGCGTGGACTATGTGCTCATCATTTCTTTGTTGGTGGCGATTCATTCTGTGGAAGGTCAGCGGGGCAACTTTGGAGGGAGCTTTGAGAATTTGACGCAGATTGAGGAGACGAGTGGAAATGGAGGAGCTTTTGTACAGATTCCGCACTCCAGCCCACCTACCGTTAGGCCACCGCCGTATACAATTTCTCATGACAAATGTGCACGTAAGCGCAGAAAAAAGTACAGATACTCTTTTGGGGCAATGCTAGATTCAACAAAGAAATATCAAGTTATTTTTGGGGGCTATCCTTTCAGCCCAAAATGTAATGGAAAATTGGAAGGACACGTTATGTGGCGACCTTAATACTGGAGTTGTCCCGCAGAACCCCATGGGACACAAGTTTACGGATGGCGGCACTTACCCATTGTAAGTTTTGTGAAATGTTTTTTTTCAGTGAATTAAAAGCTTTGAAATTACTTTTAATGTCTGCAATTTATTTCTTGGGTTTCAGTGAACCTATTAAAAACAAGACCCTGATTTTCTTCCGACGGGCACTCCCAGTTCTAAAATTGGACAATGCGCTTCCCAAAGTCGCAAAATATGCCCTGGAAGAAAATCTGTTGCGCGAAGAATCAAGGTCGTAGTAAGTACAATCTTAATTAATTATTAAATAATATCTTGATTTTAAGTTGAGTGGCTAAAGATTTCATGGAATTATTTCTGCTCAGTCCGCGTTCTCACCGGGTAAAAAGAGGCGTGGCGACCCGGGAGCCGGCAGACCCGAACCCTATATTTTTCGACGCATCCTACCCAGACATCTACGACTATGACCAGTTATCCGGCAGTGGTAGTAGCGGTAGCGTCATCCCTTCTTCCACCATCAGCCCCAGGCATAGGAGACAAGGAGGTGGTGGTGGAGTCGCTGGCCGTAGTGGCTTCTGCGATAACAGAGGGTACAAATATAACTGGTTCTCAACTTTTCCAAAAACAATTTCCAAAATTGAATTTCAAATTAATTTGATCTTTAGCATGGGCTACTACAACCGTTTATGCAAGCTGTACAATGCGATGTGGGGCAAATCACCACACAACGTGGATCGCGACGCCTCAGGGGAAGTCCGTCGCCACCATAATCACATGCCCAAGCACCAACATCGAAGTCATCACCATTCCCATCATTCTCACCAGCAGCGGGAGCACAGTCCCAACGGGAGTCAAAATGGTAGAAAGCACCTGCGCCAAGCCTTTCACTCTCGTCCTGACCTCGCCGTCGGTGAGAGCGACTGGACGAATAAGGCATCCAAATACCCCGGAGGCGGTCGAATAGGTCCAAATAGAGGTTCGCCAGGGAACTCGGCCGACATGCCGCCAACGCCTTGCCCTTCAACGGCAGAGTATTTGACCCCTGTGTTCGCCCGGAATCACGAGGGCGCTTGGCGCTACGTCGTCCAAATACCAAAGGAGGGTTACTTCACTCAAACCGTGGAGGTGACCAAGTGCCTCACCACGAGCTGCTATTACATGGAGGGCTCCTGTAAGACATCGCCTCGCTGGCAGAGCCTTCTCGTCGCCGAGCTATTTTACCCAGAGTCGACATTCCCAACGACGCCGAAAACGACAAATGCTCCCCGCACCACGAGAAAATCCCCAATCTCCATCTTGACAGGGGCGTTGGAGGAATATCCAGACTACCTTTATAGTAAAGGTACCTCAGCCTCGCTGGAGAACCTGAGTGGAAATGCGTACAGCAATGAGCTTCTAGGATTGAGTCGCTCACTGAAAAGGACCAAGCGCGCTCAGAGCGACTCTCAAGATAAGAAGGGCTCTGCAGTGTGTGATGGGTATGACGATGTGGGCTGCTACCAACTTCGACTTTTTTATGATTGGTTTTTAATTCCAGGATCGTGCAAATGCTGGAGAAGGCAGTTTGATTTCACGTTTGCGTCGAATAGTGGCTGAGAGTTGGAAAAATGAGAATTTTAGTTCAATTAATTTCAAATAATATATGATTTCAATGCAACAACGAAAAATTATCAACTCAAGGGTTTTAAGGGCAATGTGGATAAATAAGGTCCGATCAGGGTTTTTTATTCAAGCCCAGAAATTTGTGTTCCAAAATTTAGGTCGACTGGAGACGACTAATTACTGCGGGTGCACAAATGTGGAAACTTTCCCCGAAAAGATTTCGTAAATTCTAATGTAAGATTATGTTCAGGTGTCTTTTGTTGGTAATGGCTAATATTAATTTATAATCACTGGAAACCTCGTCATATTCTGCATTAATTTGATAACAAAGAGCAAACTTTTCAAGCTTTAAATAAAATGTTTGTATTTTGATACCTGCATAATTACTTTCACATATATTAGCTGAATTTGGTATCAAATTCCGCATGGCGAATCACATCACTTCCATCAAAAACGTTAATTTGCAAAATGTGCATTACTATATTTGTAGCACACGATAAATACGCAAGACATAACGATGATCAATGATAACAATGTAATTATCAATAGATGCATTGACGCTGGCCTTTTTCAAGGAACGTTTCTTCTTAATGGCTTCTTGCTCGCTCGATGCTTTTCTCTCAAAATCCCATCCGAGACCGGGAATCTGACCAAGAACTGCATAAATACGGCATTTGTGAGCTAATAATCTATGAAGTAAAAATTATAAAGGTGATTTTCACTTAAATTAAATGCTTGTCAATAATATTTTTTTGAAAAAGTCATACGGTGTCACGAAAGTTCGAAGTCTAAAGTTATTCATGATATACATATAAAATTTGACAAATGCAAAGTATTCGAGCACGTCTGAGTTCAAACCATGTTGCTTCAAAACTTTATTTGGTTGGAACTGGAACGTCAATTATCCTGAAGTCCCTTTTAAGTAACAGTTCTCAGAAAAATCTCCAACGGTCTTCGTGGAGTGTGAAGCAGTCCGTAGTTTGTGCTGCATACTTTTCAGTGATGTCGAGTACTTCAAAGAAGTGTGAACCTCCGGTGGTGGTGGTACTTGGAAGTACTGCCAGTGGAAAATCAAAGTTGGCGATTGACCTAGCCAGCCATGTCCCTGGAGAAATAATATCTGCCGATTCCATGCAAGTAAAATATCAATATAATTTAAATGAACAACGTTCCACTTTCACCAAAAGCAGATTTTGGTATATGTATCTTGGGGGTTGCTAATTTCTTTCGCGAATTCCAAACTTTTTACAGGTTTACGAGGGACTGGATATTCTTACAAACAAGGCAACTCAAGAAGAGATGACAGGCATCCCACATCACATGATTGGAGTAGTTGACCGTTTGGAAAAATATGATGTCACTAAATTCAGAGACACCGCACTTCCATTGGTTGGTGAAGATATAACATTTGACATTATTCATAAATCATTGTTTCTTATTTACAAATAAATTCTTTTTCATGTCCAGGTCGAGAAGATATTAGCAGATGGAAAGGTTCCATATATCGTCGGGGGGACCAACTACTACATCGAAAGTCTCTTGTGGAAAGTCTTGATTGACGCTGATCGTTCCTCCTCTGATCACCAAAACAGTGGTGAGGAATCCAACGACGAAGTCATTACGGCGAAACGACTCAAACTTGATGAAGTGGATGCATCCAACCCGCTGGCAGCGTTTATGCTTAAAAACCGAGGCAACTTTACAGAGCATGATGTCACGGAAAAGTGGAGTCATACAGAGATACACCAGTTACTCCAACAAGTAGATCCCGAACGGGCTATGAGATTCCATCCAAATGACGTGAGAAAGTCACTGAGATCTCTCAAAGTATTCTTCCGCACGGGAAGAAAGCACAGTGACTTGATAGAGCAACAATGTAATCAAAGTGGTAGTGGTAGTGCTGACGAGGAGGACGTCAACGGTGCTGATACAATTCCGAAAAATGTGAAGGGCAACCTGGGAGGTCCCCTCCGATTCTCCAACTGCATCTGCTTCTGGATTCAGGCCGATCGAGAAGTTTTAAATGCCAGAATTGATGGCAGGGCTGACACCATGAAGGAACGTGGACTTCGCCAGGAGCTGGATGAGTACGTTGATCAAATTAATAGGGACAACATAAAATGGGACTTTGAAGAAGGTCAACTGCAATCCATTGGGGTGAAAGAATTCGAATCTTACATCAAACTCCCAGCAGATGAGAGAAACACAGAACAAGGTCAAAAATTATTTGAGGAAGGCCTTACCCGTTTACAAATAGTCACACGGCAGTATGCAAAACGCCAGGTCCAATGGGTCAATCAGAGATTTCTAAAGTCAAGTCGGAGGCAACTTCCACCTGTTTACGGATTGGATGGGAATAAGACGGATAAAGAATCATGGGAACAAAATGTTTTCACTCCTGCCCTACTAATTCTCAACGCCCACATGGAGGAGAACCTTGAGTTACCATTGTTAAAGGAAAAACTACTCCCAGTTTCAGCTGACGACAAGAATGAAGACTTTATCACTAGGAAATGTGATGTTTGCGACAGAATCCTTGTCGGTAACGTCCAGTGGCAGGAGCACATGAACTCGAGGAAGCACTGGAAAATGGTCAAGAGAAGCCAGAAACTGGAGGAAAAGAGTAAATCAGAGGCAGGCACCTCAGAAAAAATAGTAGTCACTGCAGCTACAGAAATAATTTGACCTTAAGTTTTTAATATTAGTATAATGTATACCTTGGACTGTCCTAATTTCTTTATTTAAATTGCCGTGGAATAAAAGCACTTTTGAATTTTAAACATTTTCATTTCTTCTTCTGTTTCTGCTTCTCATTACTCGCCCGGATCATCTGCTCCATCTTGTCCCATTCCTCATCCTTGACATTCACCAGGTCGTTAAATTCGCCCGCGCCGAAACAAATCTCGCCTCCGTCCAAAAGCACCGTCTCCCCAGTCATAAATGAGGAGTAGTCGCTGAGCAAGAACGTGGCCAAATTCGCAATTTCCTCGGGCCGTCCAAACCTTCCAATGGGTAGTTTATTCAACGCCATCGCCCTAAAGGCCCCGGTCGGATCCAATCTACTCCATGCACCAGACTCGGGAGGGAACCTCGCCGAGATCCTTACTAATTTTGTCCACGGCGTTTTTGATGGAGACGGGGTCTCGTACATCCCCGGCCACGCCGAGAATTTTACTCCCTGTTTCAGAGCTTATGGCGGAAGCAGCTTCTTCCACGACGTTAGAACGTCTTCCCATGATCGCAACGGAGGCGCCGAGTGCCCCTAGCATTGTGGCCATTGCTCTGCCGAGGCCTGTGCCTCCGCCTGTGACGAAAGCGACTTTCCCGGCGAAGGTGCCCTTTGGTAACATGGGTGTCCGTATGGGTTTAAAGTGCTTCGCCTGTGGCTTATCCTCTACACCTTTTTTACTTTTACTACCCTCTTTTTTCTTCTCATTTTTTGGAGGAGGTTTATTCCCCGTTAAATATAAGATACTCATCGTTGCATTGATTATACCACCGTAGGTTCCGTTGTAATGTTTAGCTGAAAGCAGTTTACTGCCAAAGCGTCAGTGTCGTAATTTTATTTCAATTTTTAAATAACAAGAAAGTATTTTTGAAGGATTTGAAATATTTGAAGGTGTTATAATCTCAAGGAAACGAAGAATGCTTCGAAATGCTTCATATTTGATGAACATGAGCGAGCTTTTCTTATGACTTTGGTGGAATATTTTATATTTATGCATTTTTTTTCGATTTTATTCAATTTTATTCGTGAATGTAACGAAATTGTAAATCACACAATCCAAGGGAATGGTATTTTATTCAACGCTGTTTTATTTCTTTTTATTGTTTCTTTGATATGTACAGTTTCACTGTTCATTCGTACCATAAATTAAGATTACGCGTTCAAATCTGTATAATTACATCAAATCAAAAGTTTCAGTAAAACTATTAACGCCAGGGTTTTGGTTTTTGGATGCTCTTCAGATCTCTTTTACCAAAGATGTCTCCAGCTATAAAATCAATAAGTGTCCATTTAAACGTGTTAAATACGTAAAATTCAGCTACACCATAATTATTTACTCTGCTCCAATTAACACACAAAAGTGTCATTTCGACTTTAAGAAAAAAACTTTCGACAGGTATAACTTGCTTTTCACCTAAACATTAATTATATTACTAATATCCTATATGTATTTTTACCTTTTTAATCTAAAGTGTAACTTTCAACTATCACTTAAAATAAAACTAATTTTATTAAGTACATTAGAATTTGTTCAGTAATTTGGCATACACGTTGGGAACTTGCAGAGATTATCCTCATACACATTTTCAACTGATATGGTTTGATAAGTTTATAACATCCGTAAAAGCGAAACATAATCATCGCTGGCCGCGAGAAAACGCTACAAAAAGGAAATGGATATTGCAAGGGAATTACCAAAAAAACTCCAGTAGAAAAGTTCCATTTCCCCTTCTTTCATTATTATTACCATCATCATTCCTATTTTGTTGAAGCACCATAAAACTTTCTCCGAAACAAAGACGGCAAAAAAAAGTTTGCGAAAGTGGAAAACTATTTAAGAAATTAAATTAGAGCAAAAACGCATTAACACTTTTGCAAAATGATCTTTCCTTCACTTTCATCATAAGCACTACAAAATACTTACCATTTCTAAGTTAATTTACATATATAGTTCTCCTCCTACATCTCCTCTCAAGGTATCACAATGTCTTCATTGGATTTCTTTGTCACAAAATTTCAAAAGAGACTAAATAGAAAGTGACATAATATAATTGATTGCAGAAAAGGGACTCATTTTGACTTCTCATCGTCACCAGTGGCAGACATTCATTCCAGGTGCTGCTGCTAATTCACTTGATTAGCATATATTATTTATTACGCTCTTTCCATTTCTCCACACGTACAAAATCTACATTCGTTAAAACTGGCTATATATAGCAATCAGTCAGACTATGAAAAGATATTGTACAAAATCTTATATAATTTTACACATTTAAAATTTATAAAGCTTTTTAATATGACCTTCTCATGATTTCGTCTCGTTTTCATTAAAATCTCTTGAATATTACATATCTTTTTATTTCCGGGATGGGCAAACTGTAAGGTTACATTCATTCGCAATGTCATATTACATTACAATAATTATTATAGGTAATTAAAGTATTTCTTTCTTTAATATGGATTGTGACTACTAGAACCGGAAGTCCCGCTATGGCTGTGACCTCCGTAGCTACCTTGATGTGAGTGGTGTGGATGGGCGTAGTTGTTGTGGTAGTGATGATTCAGATGGTGCGTGGGCGTGTGATGATGTTGAGCTACAGGATTGGTGATGATATTCGGACTCGGCCCCCCATTGCCCTGGACCCCACCCGCGATCAGTCTTGGCTCCCCAGAGTACTGCTGGAGAATGCTACTGGCGACACTGTTACTCGCGCCGTACTCCACCATCAAATGCTTCCTGGTAGGCATGGGCGTCTGGAATGTTGTCAGCACATTGAGAGAATTCCCTTTCCCCATGTCCTGTGCAAGAAAAGGCTCTGTGAGTGACTCATCATCATCGTCGTCGTTGTGTAAACGCTCTACACTATTCTTCCTCCGCTTTTGCTGAGCTTTCTCTTCCGACTTTGGCCTGTTCCAAGGGAGACTGTCAAAGTCTCCTGAAGCCAGGCCGCTCCTGTCATTCTCTCTATCAACACTATTATCTCGGACCTTGTCTCTTTTGTTCACACTATTTGTGGCGATACTACTACTATCGGATTTCTTTGGCGAGAAGACAGTCATTGGCATTCCATTAGCTTCGGATGCTTGCTCATCATCCTCCGATCGCTTCCCGTTTCCCAGTCGTTTACTATTTCGCTTCGTCTGTGGGTTTGGGGTAATAATAATACTGTTTGGATTGGCACTGTTGCTGGCAGCACTGCCACTACTTGATCGACTAGACCCGTTATTGTTTCGACTGGCTCGTTTGTAATTGGCAAAGGACTGACCACCACCACCACCACCGTGTTGGCGGCGAGTAGAACTTGGCGACATGCGCTTGTTCTTTCCCTTCCGCTTCATGTTCTTTAGCTTGAGGTAGGCGTCGAAATTGGACGCGGTAATGAAAGCAGCCTCGTCCTCTGAGGAGGAGGTGGAGCAAGCGGAGGATATGAGTTCGGAGTGACTTGGGGAAACGAGGGAGGTGGTGGATGGGGTCGCACTCGCTATGAGCAAGGCGCCACCACCATTACTGCCACTTGCTGATGCCGGAGCTGTGCAGTTGGAGGTGGGGTGCGCTGATGATGACGATGCTGGTGTCAGCCAAGAAGGATACTAAAATAAAACAAAATTATAAAGTGTAAAACGGAAAGCTGCGATTGAAACAGAAGCGGTGGTGACGTGCAACACAACAAGGTAATAAGGTAAAATATTTATTTAACGAGATGAAAAGCGCATGCAAATTAGATAGAAAAAAACACAGCAATTGGGGGAACGTGAGACACTCAAAATGCACAGCTACGGCATCAGCTAAAGAGTTGCAGTTCTAACAACGTTCCTCTAACGATGATTTAATTCTTTGCTATCCCTGATCAGCGTTTTTACTATAATTGATTGAATAGTTGTGACAGGAAACTCAGCAAAAGCGGAAGGTCTTCAGAACTGTATTTACAAATTTCTTTTTTAAAGTCTAAAAATCATAAAAAATCAAACCTTCTTCACATCCTGGGGACACATGCTAAGCGATCCGGTTTTATTAGCTTGCGACACGGAGATGGAGGACGTCCCACCCCATGCGACCATTTTCGGACTAGAAATCAATCCAAAATCGCTCGTCCCACCTGCTCCAGGTGGACCTGACGCTCTACTCCCCCCGTTGAGAACCTTTGGATTGGACTCTCCAAACACTGGAAAACTGGATTTCTGCACAATTATAACAAGGACACAAAGCATGTCATCAAAAAGTAGCAAGAAGAGTATTTTTTTATCTCATGCCTTCCACAATGCACGCACAGCACACTGATGATGATAATGATGATGATGACAATGACAACAACTTTTTCTCAGCTTCGCTCCACTTTTTTACTGACAACATTCATCCTTCATTTTCCCTTTTCTTCATAAGGTTCTGACTCAGGACTTAAGAAAAAAAAGTTTTTCTTTGGAGAGAAAATTTTTATGGGAAGTCATTGTCTCGTCTTTTGGTATCATGCCTAAATACAACAAAACTTTTTTCCCTATTGTCCCCTTTGTTCCTCCCTCCACGCTTTAATAATTTTAATCAAGTCATAAAAGTTTTAAGAGCAAAAGAGGAGATGATGACGATGGTGATGATCATGAAATGAAATGAAATATGTAGCATTCCTATAAGCTCCCAAAGCTTGCAAAAGTGAAAATATATATAACCTGCGGCCCTCTCTATAATCTGGCCTTATTAACTTTCCCATATGTCTCTCTCGTATCGTACGCACCTTTTCCAGATACAAGCCTAATCTGCATTATAGATGAAAAATATTGATCTGCTGCTGCCTTTGCAGCTCTGTTTGAAAAAGTATGTATTTTTGACGGTGAAAACAAGACAATTTCCCCAACTTTTGCAAAAAAAGACGAGGGAGGGAGGGGTTGTTACTTTCTCCAGAGGCAATAATTATCATACCGCAAAAAGACAGTTTTGATGCGGTAAGAAGTGTAAACACATGCAAAATCATATGAAAAAACGTACATGGACAAAAATATAATTACGGGAACGCATCCAAGTTTTTCTTGTCAACTTGAAATAAAAGGTTCATTTAATTTCGCTACACATGAAAATTCCCATTTCGTATCTCTTATAGAATAAGAAAATGGAAACTTTTTTTTGTCCTGTTTTGTTTTTCACGATTAAATTCTTTCCCTCTCGTCATCATCATGATACTGTAAAAGTCCTCTCTCTCTCTGGCTTTTATGTTTGTTTTAGGCAGGGACAATAAAAGCACAAAAGTTTTTTTTTAGGATGGAATCATGTAAATGAAATGTGAAACTCGAAGGTATTTCCCCTTCCCTGCAAAAGTCTCAAGAGTAAAAAGAAAATTATTTTTAAGAGTGCACTATGCATGCATATATGCAAAAAACCAGGTGCTTTTACTTCGTATATAGTTAATGAGTGGGGAGGAAGGAGAGGAGGAAGAGAGAGGTATGCAAATATATTTCTCTCACTTTAATAATAGTTGGAGCAATCAACATTACCGTAAATAATGGAGACGGTTTACTCTATTCATTCATTAGAGACAATTTTCACTAAATAGGATGAGAATACTTTTTTTTACCAGTTTGGGGAAAGCATATGCATTAATGTTTACATGCTGAGAGAAAGCATAGCATTTAATCTAAATGATTGTTATAGTATTCAGACATTCAGAGTGGTCAATCGCATTCAATTTACCTATATAAGCAGTTTTTTACTTATCATTAAAGTAGCTCCATTAGGCGATTAAGTAAAAAAGAAAGTTTATATTTCTGCTTGGCTTAATCATTTCATTCTGATCTATTCCATTCAATAAATCATTTAAAAAATCTACTGAAATATTTATTACGGCTCGACCATGTTAATAACTGCCAAAACTTACTTTAGTGCTTAGGTTTACGAGAAAGGGAAAGACTTTGAACTTAATGATGTCGATTCAAAACGAATTTTTAAAAAATTCCGTAGATAATGACCTTGAGCTTATGGAAAAGTACTTTAAATGACATGGTTCGTCTTCGTGATGATATTACGTTTAATTATTTAATCTAGCAACCTTTTATGAGCATAAAATGCATAAATGTTTTTCACTTACAAGTTTACTTTCGCTGTTGAGTAAAGTTGTGCTCGCATACGCAATGGGCGAATGCCGGTCCAGGTCCAAAACCACGGCGTAATTATTAGCGTCATTTCCATCGCCTCCAATTCCACAGTAATTGTTATCATTCTGGCTCGTCTTCAACGACTTCAAGGTTAACTGCTTATTTTGGTTTTCAATCCAGAGATTATCGTCTTGATAATGAGGCGGGATGGAACCATCCGGAATGTCTGTAGTAGACACTACACAGAACAAAATTAATGATTTTTTTCTCATTCCAAACTGCACGTTACACATCGATTTTACAATTTTCTGGAAAACATGAAAAATAGATGGGAATGGTAATTTAATGCAGACCTTTAAGTTTATCACTATCTCCACGAATGGTGCAGCGTCTCATGTAAATGGCAAAGACGAAAACAAGGACCATGACAAAAATGATGCTGGCGATCAGCGAGATAAACCAAGCTTCCGAGAAAAGTTCATCTCGTGAGCTGATGATCCCATGATGATTTGTTGTTTTGGAGGAGGCGTAATCCTCCACATCATTATTTATGTGATTGTCCTCAAGGTTATTATGGCCCGTGTGTGGAGTGTTTGCAGAGCCACTAATCACGAACGGGTTCTTGCTACTGCTCATTTTATTGCTTTGCTTATTTCCGGAACTATTTTGTTGGTACTTGGAGTCGGGAGACTGGGACGAGTTGTTTCCAGTGCTCTTACGTTTCCCCTCGGAAGAGCCAAAGTTTCCATCTTTCCTTGTGCTAGGGTCGCCGCCTGGAACGATGTTGTTAAGAATGTTGAGAACATCGGCCGTTTTGTACGCAATGTAATTTTCACCGGGGATGGAAGGGATTTCATTACCATCAGGTAAGAAATCAAGCGTTTGCATGGGGGAAAATGGACCAGTGCCTTTGGCATTGAAGCAGGCGATTTGGAGATTGTAAGAGTTTCCAGGTGTGAGGTTGTTCAGCACCAACTGGACCGTTGTGCCGTTAACTGTTCGATTTCCGACAAGGGTTGCGCCTGACCACACTCGAAGCTGAGTGTTTCACAAAGTCAAGAATTTTTTTATCAAGTATTTTTAAAATTATTTACCTAATTCTATAACTTTCTTTAAATATTAGACATAAATATGTGCAGTTTGGTTTTGAATTTTATGCAGTTTGTACCTGATAGCCAAGGATAACCCCATTTTGCTGCTGGAAGATGGGAGGTCTCCAGCGAATTCCAAGAGCAGTGGCATTCAGCGGGATTGATTCCACCACATCTGGTGATCCATTTGGAACTGCAGGAAAGAAGAAAAATGTGTGAATGCCGAATCAGATTATTATGGATGACAATGCAATGTAAATCAACGACCAGATGAAATATGCTATTCTGGCTTCATGTTAAAAAAAGTACAACTGGAAAATTTGTAAATTATTTTTTCCAATTTCATGAATTATCCTACGCGTGTGTGTGTCAAAGAATAGTCGATTTATTACTGACCCATTTTATTACACCTTTTTTGGGGAAAATCGTGCCTGAGAATGAAATCCGGGACCAGCTTCATCTGCCTGACCTACTTTGGGGCAACATCCAAATCCAATATTTCGTAGGAACAGGGACCCGACCCACCATTTTCCCAACTGAACTCTAAAATCCTTCCCAAGTGGATTGTCTTCACTTGAAGGTATTTACAAACGGAAAAGGTATTTTTCTAGCCCCGGAAAACAAGGCTTTTTACTCAGATTGAGGTCAGCCCGAAATGAATTATGCCATTGAATCGTTGAGCCGTGACATTAAATATGTTGTATTTTTCCGGGAACGTTTACAGCTTTACCAGAAGGAACAGAGTGGCCTTTTGCAAAATCGAGGCTGACATTTCCAGAGTACCTGGAATATTCCATTTCACAGCAGCCTACATTACAACCAATCTGGACTCAAAACGCTTAAACCAAGGAGGGAAAGTTTTTTTCAAGAATTATTAGCTTTTAAGTAGCATTTCTTTACAATTATTTATTGTATTCCATTTGCGATCGCAGGTACTTGAATGCCATCGTGAACTCGATTTTTGTATGATTTTCATGTTTGAAAAGTTGAAGCACAAAGTTGAGCCTAATGACCCGTAAATTTTGGTCCACGATGAAACAACATTTTCACAACTGTTTCATGAAAATACCCAGCAACATCAAAGCAAGTATTCATATCATGTTCGCACAAACTTTCTTTGAATAAATAATATTTGGTATGCGCATCCATTCCAACATTTGTTCCTCTAAACTTTTCATAGTTTGCTCAAGTCTGAAGATGGGTCTGTATGCCAACGCCAACCGGAAGTACTTGTTTGTTCTCACAATGGCCTTGTTCCTTATGCCGTGTTCAAATGCAGGTTAAAAATGCATACGCTTTTATTATTTTTCTCGTTCACTTTAATTTTTAATTAAATACTAATTTATACTTGATTAAATGAAGCTGATAGAATCCAATGCATAATCTGTGGACACTCCCTGAGCAGTAAAAGTTCTCTGCCGGTAAAGTGCGATAATTACAACACCTTCTTCGGCAACTGTGAGCTAGGTCAGTCCTGCATGATTGGTCGGCGCGAGACAGAAGAGACAATAGTTTTATGGAAAGGCTGTTACTCCTCTTCCTCTGGGAATCCGACCTGTAACGGGACTTACGACAAGAAGAACGTGGACGCCTGTTTCTGTTCAGAGGAAAACTGCAACGAGGACTGGGACACTTGCTGCGAAAGTTCGAGTAGCTGGATTTCTACTACTATCCCCAAGAAAATTGACGGGAGTGATTTGAATCATCAATCTCGTCAAAGCTCCCAAATGATTCCAGTGATAATCAGCCTTATTATCAGTGGCAGAGGACAGTTTAGCTGATTAATAGGATTTTCCTCAACGACCATTTTCAAAAAATATAATATGTACATATGTACTAGTATCGTAATAAAATCAGAGAGAGAAAGAATCTGTTTCATTGTTTAACCAAATTCATACAACTTTCATATCATGCTCTAAATTGCTGGGTTTTCCCTTTTCCGTCACTTTACAGCCTTCGCAGCCGCCGCAGTGCTATCGCAGCCATCATCTCACTCTCACAAACTACAAAATCCCGCTTATCATTCCACATATTTTTTCCTGTTTTCCTCTAATCTGGACGACTGTGTGCAACATTGATGAAACACAGAAATGAGGGACAAAGGCTCAAGTGCACAACCGAAAATCCCTTTCCTGTTCGTGTCCTCGTGTAGGACTTTTACTGCTGTGGAAAAGAGGACATAAAATGTCCCTTGGGTCCCAAATCGAGAGCCAGAATACTAATGAAACATTAGAGACTTTTTTCTCGTCCTTCCGCGCTCAGTCTCTCTCTCTCTCTCTCTCTCTCTCTCTCTCTCTCTCTCTCTCGGCACACATGGCGCACTTGTCGAGACAGAAAAAACTTGTCATTGTCATAATATTTTGTTCCACATTTTTTTCTCTCTGGAGAGTACTCCAAGTCAGTAGTACCTTATCATAGCTTTAATACCCTCTCTATTCATTTTCACCCTGAGCAAGGAATATATCACCCTTCATTTTTCAAGAAGGAAGTGAGACAAGCCAAGGATTCCTCTAATCATGTTCATGTCCTCCTTTTCTCCAACATCAGCATGAACTAAATGTGTACACTGTAGGAGAGGAGAGAAAATTGCGAAAGTTTTGGGCAAAAAATACACATGATGCGATTACAGCTGCTGTTACATGATTTTATGGACGGTTGATGAGTAGTGTGTGCTCATAGGAGAAAATGAAAATCGAGGCCATTATTTCGACAAAAGGAGAGAGTCAGCAAAGGAAAATGCTGTTGGAAAGTTGATGATGAGACATGAGTTATATTTGTAATGACAACGAGCAAAAAAAATCCTGCTGCTCCGTGTGTGTAAGTGGTCAGAGACACAAAGTTGACAAAAAATCTTGTGTGTAAGGAGAAGAGATGAAGAGAGAAAGTCTGCAAAAATAAAAACTCCTCCGACCCACACATGAAGGAGTACATAACTCAGTCTCTCTTGAAGTAAATGGACGCTTTCCCCTCAAAATCGGATAGAGAGGTATCTCTGCGGTGCATGGATGAGTGGACATGATGATGCTGATGTGATATGATGTTTCCCTTGTACGTCCTACGCACCCGTTTTTTTTGTTTGTGAGCTCAACGTGGTATCATAAATATTAGATTGGAGCCGTGTATGGTTTTTCGTGTTTATGATGGCGAGTGAAAATATTGTGGAATAATCGTTTTTTTTCACTTACCATCAGGAAGCGTTGTCACATTGACATAGTTGGAAGGGCGACCATCCACGTTTTTGTAGAAGGGTAGGAGAAAGATCTGGTACGTGGTGAACTTTTCCAGTCCAACGATTTGGAACGTAGACGCTCCGGCATTGAGCACGGTCAACATTTGGTATGGTGGCGAGTTGCTTAGAGTTGATGGTGGGACCATACCCGTGTCTCCAACTTGCTGGTCCACTAGTTGACGAAAATAGATGTAGAAGCCTTCGATGAACTCGGCAGAGCTGACAATCTACGTAAAATTTGGCAATAAGAACAGCATTTGAGAGATATTGTTTTCAATATATAATCAGTATTATTATTTTTCTGCAAAGGTGAAAGTAAAATATGATAGTGTAAAATAAAATGTTATTATAGACAAGTATTTGCATACATACCTGCCACTCGATCCTGATTGAGGTTGACGAGGTAGGATACGCACTTTTGAGTAGAACGACGATCCCTTGGCTCAGCACACCGCGGGCCAAGTCGAGGTCGTTGTCACTCCTACTGTTGGCTGATATATGGGTAGTGACGGCGTCAGAGAGGGGACTAGGAGCGGACACAATTCCCTCGGGGGAGACAGCCCTTACAAAGAAAGTGTACTCGGTGTTTGGCTTCAAATACTGGAGGGTGAAAACTTCTTGGGGCACATCTGTCGCTCCCAACAGCCACTCAGAGCGGGATTCCGCCGCACTGTAGTATTCAACTTTGTATGTTATTGAAATGGCCTTTTTCACACCTGAGCCTGATGATGATCCCGTCGCTTGGGCTTGGGAGAAAGTTGCGCTACCAATCTTTTTCTTCTCATTATTTTGAGATGAGGAAGTCGAAGTCGTCGTCGTCGTTGTGCTGGCTGGAGCACGTGTGCTTGATGATGCAAGCTCTCTGCTGCTTCCTCTCATCCCCTTATCCTTTTTATTAATATTATTGCCCGGATTATTATCATTTCCAGGATGATTGCTTCGGTGATCCTCCTCGAGACGAGGTTGCTCATCAGAGGCGAGTTCCCGCTTCGTGTCATCATCAACATCCCCATCATCAGCTCCGTCCCTATCAATTTGCCGGTGAGTGATGGGGACGCCAACATGTTCATCTTCCCTCGGGTGATTACCAAGACCTACAGGAGATGAGAAAGTTTCCCGGAAAAATGCTCGATTATGATGATCCTCGCTGCTTTCCATACTCGCATGTGAGCTTTCTTCGAGGGCAGCATCTTTCTGAATTTTACGGCTGCTACGTCTTACACCACCACTACCACCCTCGAGTGGACTGTGTCTTTTATGTCTTCTCCTTTCCGAGTTTCGTCTTCTCTTCCCCAGCTCATCACTCAAATGATTCTCCAAATTGTCTAAAATGTCACCAGCTGCTGTGAATGTCCAGTTCGAGTCTTCCCTTCCCCCTTCGTCCTGGTCATCGAGCATAATGTCATCATCTTCGTCATACGAGGAGTCTGTATCGATCCGACTCGGGTTCCCGTGTCCACCACCACCACCACCTCTCCGTCTCCAGTTTTCCTCGTGGTCATCATCTTCTTCAAAATCATCCTCTTCATTGTCTTCATCTTCCTCGTCGGAAAAGCTTTTAACCTTATTTTTGCTCCCTTTTTGAGATGTTGTTGATAATGGAAATCCATTTCGGGCAGATGCTCCACCAGCATTGCTGCCGCCGCCGCCTCCACCGTCGATGCTTTCACCACTCTTTTCATTTGTTGACTCAAAAAAGGATGAGAGTCCATTTTTCCCGGAATTCAGAATATCATGGCCTATCGACACTTCCGATAGAGAGATGGAAGGGGTCGATCCGCCAGAGTTGGTGTTGCTCAGGCCATTACTACCGCCGGATGTGGAAGATGACGAGAACAATGACGGCTCCTCACTCTCCCAGTAGCGCGGATGCCAGGCAATCGTGACCGAGCTGGAGTCTATCTTGGTAATCCGAGGTTTCACTGGAGGTCGTGGTCGAGGAATGTTGACAATGTCCAACGCTGAAGACAAAGACTGCTCAACATTTCGGAAGGAAATGGGCACAACATGGAGGTACGCGGACCAAGAATACTTGCCAGTGCGTGTGCTGGCGACGCACTCGTAAAAGCTTTCATCGGATGGCTGCAAATCTGGAAAATGGAGGAAGAGAGAAAAATCACATTCTCACTCCAAAATGAAATGATTAGTTTTATATACGCATACATACGCTCAATTTTTCTAACTTTTCTTTTAGATGGGCCCCATGAGTGCAATCAAAAATAGGAAATGAAATCAACAAAAACTAAAAAAAAATCTTTTCCATTTCCAAAAAAAGAGTTCAGAGCTTGCTCCTTCTGGACACATTTGTTCACCTAAAAGTAATGCATTTTTATTGAGAATCTCATGCAAAAAAAATCACGTTCTCGTATTCAATGGCGCACATGTACCCAGTGTGGAGTCAAATGGCACCTCATTACCCATTTCTTGGCTGATGTCCACCTTCCCGTCACTCTTTGGATTAGTTTTCCAACTCGAGATAAAGATCTTTCCAGTGTAGAGTCAAATGGCACCTCATTACCCATTTCTTGGCTGATGTCCACCTTCCCGTCACTCTTTGGATTAGTTTTCCAACTCGAGATAAAGATCTTACAGCAGTCCGTGCAGTTGTGTACTCTCTGGGCATTATTCAGAATTCAGCGAGTGTCCCTAAATACGGATTCGGTGGAGCATTACTTTGGATCTGAAGATTGAAGACTTTCTTTTGCATTCTTTTTTTCCTCCTTTAGCTTCAATCACTTTTGATCACGCGTGTGTGTGTGTCCGCCTTGTCTTCTTGGGTAGACACAATGCCGTAAAATACACACTTTCCCATCGCCTTGCGACAAAGACGCACAAAGGCAAACATGCTTGAGCTGAATTCCTAACGAGAGAAAGTCATTTTCTTTCTGCATCGCCTCGCACCGCCTGCACTCTCCCATCGAATGTCCATGCAAAAAAGGCCCGAGTAAACGACACGTTGCACCACCACTGCATACCAAAAAAATAACACGAAGAAAGCTCCAAATCTCTGAGAGCTAAAGTGCGTGCATTGCCATGCTCTTCTGAGGACACGCATTACAAGATCATTTTCAAGGGGAAAAAATTTCCGAGCTTATTTCATCTTATGTGACGTTCCCAACCAAAAGCTGTAAGATTTTCTTCAGGACCGTAACTAAATACAAAAAAAATTGGAGAGAAAAAAATCCTGAAGAAAAAAAAAGTTTTTTTTCTTAAAGAATTTCTTTCCCTTTGCCTACGAGGAGGATACCCATTACATCAGTTTCCAAGCGGTAATGTGGAGGAGTAAACGAGAGAGAGGTGTGATGTGACTAAAATATCAAAAAGAGAAAAAAATGAAGCAAGGCTATAGAAGCGAAAAGAAAGCCGAAGAAAAAAACTATCTCTCGACAAAAGAAATGTGTATATATTGCAACTCAAAGAAGCTTACACTATATATTGATAAGAGGGTAAAAAGGAAAAATGTTTTCTTTTTGGATTTTTCCTTCTTCTTTGGAAAACAAGTGTAAATATATAAAGGAATGCAGTTTTCTCCGGTTAAATAGCTCCCATCTACGCACACATTCCTCCAGCATGTCTCGTTTGGATTGGATGATGTCTTGTTGTCGGCCCCTCTTAACTTAATACTCAAGAAGCCAGAAAGAAGAAGAAGAAGAAAATCCACACTTTTTCCAAAAGCCTTTGCGTATAAGCTCTTTTTTCTCTTTCTCTACATTCTACATGCTTTTCTCTAGCCAGTCTTAAGAAAAAGGGATTCTCCTGGGAAGAAAAAGAGATAGCAAGTTTTCTCTTTCCGCTTCTTTTTTCTCAAGGTTATCATCACACTTTCCCTGTTCACGGTTCACATTTTGTGAAACGATTTAACTTTTCGCTTTTGTCTTTGAAAAGGAATTAGAGGTTTTGCCACACAGTTGCATTCCGGCGCTTTTCACAATGCCATTTAAATTGCGTTTTTTCCATTTTTTTGCATAAAGCGTGAGCTCACCGTTGATGCGGAGTGTGCCCGCGTCATCCATGAAGATGCGACTGTTGAGCATGATCGAGTTGCTGTTCTTGTACCAGGTTATTACCGGCGGAGGATTCCCATCCGCGAGACATGGGAGTACGGCAACTGAGCCCTCAGGTCGGGTTTGGTTTGATGGCCCCAGGTTTATTATAGGAGGGGGAAGATCCTCCACTGGCGTTACCTGCATAAAATGATAAAATCATTAAAGTGGGGAAATGTAAAAACGTTTTGTATTATTAATGGGTGCTTTTACACTGCACAGGGTTTTCCTCCTAATTCATGGATAATTAACACCTTAAATTTGGCCATCAAAAGGGGCCATAAACCGTGACTTTATTCCTCCGGTCTAATTTTTCCATGCACTGGTGCATGTACGGCTTCACATATATTTCATCGAATGCTGCACAAGTCTCTTTTATTTTATAGCTTGTAAATACTGCTGTAGCCGAATGATATTCGTTTCCTTGAAAGCTTCAAGTACTGCAGATACTTACATGTGGGGGAAGCTGTGAGTTTTGAGCGACTTCCAAAAACTTGGTTATGTCATCATAACCATCAAAAAATGGTGCTGCTGCTACATAGTTATTGGCGAATTGCCTTTCACCATTCATTCATATTTTTATTATTACATTCCACCACCAGCATATTAAACGCCGTAGTGTCCTAATCTAATCCTTGAAAATCAAACAAGATGTAATCTTCCCTTTCACACCTGATCCCCCACATTTCCCCCAAAGTCGGCCACTCCTATTGATTTTTTTGAAGATAGAGCCACGTCTTACCTTTAGTTTCACCCGGTGGATAACTGCTCCCGTTGTGCTCACTGCGGCAGCCAAGTAGTTTCCCTCGAGTCTTTCAGACACCGCATCAATCTGGAAGGAAAAGAGACAAAGATGTTTTTTGTTTGAATCCTCATTCCTCCAAAAACACTCAATAGACCGTGAAAATTACAATTTTTGCAGACTCATTTTGCTCGACTCTCTGAGAAATTAAAGGAGCACAAAAATATGCTTCAATTTTTAATCCGTCTCTGATCAATTCATCTCAGCTTGGAATGTTTTGTGTATGATGATTTTGAATGGAATTT
>JAHZMY010002553.1:0-13501 GCA_027743915.1 Seira sanloemensis | reverse complement strand
CCCATAGCCGCTCTTTCCACCACCTAAAACAAATGGACGGATGTAGCAAAGATCAAATCACATAGTAATTTTCTTCATCATATTTTTTGCACAAAAGTTTGACGCATTCCTAATTTTGTTCATCTATTTTTTCACCAAGCTTCCAATTTTATTTTGATATGAAAATAGTCTAGTTTTTGTTTGCATAATAATTTCATACTATTGTCAGCTTGCAATCTTCGCCTGCCTCGCATTTCTTTGCTGTGATTAATTGCGATTAACTAAAAACAAAGTTAACGAAATGCAGCAAAAGATAGGATACAAGCTGAAAAATTAAATGGTGTAATGGCAGGTGCATATGAAAGGTTACTTTTAGTTTGACAACTTCTTTTACAGACGAAAGACAGTCAAGGACGGACAGATATTTGGCTAGTCTGCTAGCTCTGTAGAAGTGAAATGAAGTGAAATAGAACTGCCACATAATAAAAAGGGCAAGAGAAATAAAACTTGACAATTCCAAGCATGCAAGAAACGTCTCCCTACTACTACCGCTGCCTACTACAAAGTAGTGCATACTTTATATATGTAACTGTGGATACTCATGCACAGAAGTGGTAAAAACTAGAAACGAGCGAATGCAATCATGAGAGTAACTAATATGAAGACTTTATGTTTCCAATTTACTTGTTACCCACACACAAATAAGTGCGAGAATGTTTGTAAAGGCAGCGTTGAATCTCATGGGTTGAGGTACATGGTTTTTTAATTAATGTAGAACCCAAAGGATTATCGTACTCTTTGAATTTTGGCTACAAAATCAATGTCCTCAAATCATTTTGACGCGTTTGCATTTGAGTGAGTAGTGAATGAGTATGTATGCATAGCATTATGATTGCGTTTTTAGTCAACACTGGCCAAGAGTTTTACTTCATGATGCTGTTTGCAGTGGTACTGCAAAGAGAAAGGTTTGTGTAGAGAGTTTGATTGTTGCTATTTTAATATGCAGATATTTACTCACGTCATATTATTTCATTCAGAAAATGTCATTATTTCACTTTCGTCATATGCATGATAACTGTAGATCTGTAAATGTTTGTATGCACAAATTTGAAAATATCAATTTGTAGGTATTGAATGAATTGCAAGTGTGTAGTGGGTAGTATTCGATTAATGATTTTCCATTTGATGAGCAAATTTTTAAAACACTTGACGCTTTTTAAACTTTGCTGAAAATTTAATCAAATATTTTGTGGTAAGCAATTAATGTAAAGGGGTATAAAAGTAAAAGTTATTATTGTTTTCGGAACTTCAATACATAATTTTGTGCATAGATAATATAATGCAGTGATTGGGGCAAATTGCATTACCTCATTTCCAACAATTAGGTGTAATTTGTATAATATGCAATAGAAAAATAAAGGTTGATCATGATGACAGGACTATTTTCCTGACAGATTGGAGATATCGGAATAGGACTGACATGCTCATATTTTGATAGACTCGCATCGACAATCAATATGATATTAATGTAAAATAGCAATACCTAAGTACTTGTATGGAATATGGAACATAAGTAATTAGCAATTATGAAGCAAATTATGAAGGAAATCGATATATTTTGTTTGATTTCTTGGTTCTAGATTTGAGACATTAATAGCATTAACAAACATTTATTCATTATTACCAGAATGACGTTGCAGTTAATTTATTACACTCCAAAGTTTAATAAATTCATAGAATTGTATTGAATTGTAGGTTGTTACATGATGAGATATATCTATTTGCATCTCCTCATAAGACCGATAGATTATTTTGAGACCAGGGTGTATTGCAGTATTTAATTTGCAAGCTTGGAACTCAATCTGCAAACTTTTTTTCTCGAGTACTCAAATTTTAAGTTTTAAGTACTTATTTTAAAAAACGTTTTGAGTATTATAGCTGTTTTTATTTTTGGGACTAGGACGGGAGAAGCCAAAATGTCCATAATATTTTCATCTCTACAGAACGCTTAAATTAGAAATATACATTCGATGTAAATTGCTGGCATAAATTGTATCTACATCTCATTTGCACCTTACCTGCAAAACGCAGAACAAAAGCTGACGTTTATAAGGCACCTCTGACTAGCTAATTCTCACATCTCCCCAATTCACGGAATAAACATTGCGAGCTGTCGCATACCTATGTACTTGCGAATAAAATGGCTCGCAGAGAGGCACTCAGATGCAAAAGTTCCTGTCCCTCTCAAAGAAAAAAGTTGGCTGTAAAAGTTTTTACCTGTGATTCATCACTTGATTTTGATGTGTTTTATGATTTTTATGAAGCAGAGGAAAAATATATGACCAGAGCAACTTGTTTGATTCCCAATTAATTATCTTGCAAAGCCTGCTTGTGTATTTCATACAACAGCCTACCAAATAACGCTAAAACAAGATATTCGCTAATTGGTGAACAATTGAAAGTCAGAGTATGCAGATAGTAACATTTTACCTAAAAACGAATTGTAAATTGCTCGCAAAAAATCAAAAGGATGCCATGTGCTGTATACACAAAAATTCTAACATTTCCCCTCTCTTGCTTTGACTAAGCCAGTGTAAAAATACATTTTCAAAAAAAAGAATCCCGATAATAGGAATGGAACTTTTGGAGTAACGTGTGCTATGCGTAAGGTGAAGGAAATGTAAATGTGAGTACATATGTATATCGTGGCAGTTGTAAAAGCATGATGCACACAGTCGATGGTGTAGCCAGCTATTCCACATTTACAACAATAAATTGGAGAAATACCAATCCACAATTCGAGTCCGCTTCCATGCAACACAGACCGCGTCACCTAGTAGGTATTGGAGCTGGTATGTTTCTGAATCTGCTTCTTTTTTATTATTATATAATCAAATGGGAGAATACAAGCATACAAGCCTTCCGTACTTTTGTATGTATGTATTCCATACTGCATATCACGGAAAGTTAATTTAACATTAGACTAAACTGGTTTGTCTTCCTTCCTGCCTGGTCCTCCTGCTCCTGCTGCTTACTTGTTTCTTTTTCTTCTTTCATCTTAGCCTTGCTTACTTTTTCTCTTGAGGAGTTTTGAGTAAAAATCTAAAAAAAAATGCTTTTGTGCCTACTTGAAAAGCATAGGGAAATGGCATGCTAGAGCGGATGATAAAAGTCTTGTGTGTATGAACCGAGAGAGCAGAGCTGAATGGAAGTTTTTTTTGGAGCAAGACAGAGCAAAGGGAAAAACTCTTCTAGGTTCACTCAGTTTCTCACTCTATTCATTTTTATGAAACCAACTAGTGAGTTTCTGAAAAAGTAGTTGACTTCATCGGTCCAAGTGCTTGTGCGAGAACGCTCCTCTTTTGCGGCCTCTTGGTTCAAACTAAAAAGTAAAACCTAAAATGCTAAACATTCTCAACAGAAAAGTTTAATGCAATGGTGCCAGGATCAGGATCAAGTTTCAAAAAAGGAGCTCTCTTCATTATTGAAGTAGCATAGAAGGGGAGATGCCACACCGACTGGAAATGACTTGGAAATCCGTCTCTCCGTCCGACTTTGCTGCGAGGAAATGCGCTCTTGTACTAAATTGCTGCTTAGAATAAAATTGGGGCAATATGCAATCAACAACTTATTCACACATATCTTTCACATTTCGTTTCCAAAATACCCCTTACTCCTTATGCCACCATATTCACACACTGACAAGTACTACAAGAGTTAAAGAGAAAGGCTTTTGTTGCTCACCTCAATCATACATTGAGCGCAATTAATTGGAATCATACACCATGAAAATTAATCCAGTCACATAGATTTTATAGTAAAGGTAGCAAAGTAGAGGCTCCATCCCGATTTAGGAAAAACCTGTTCCAACTCCTTCTCAAAAGCAACGCTACTATCCACATCCCCGATGCCTCTGAAGAAAAAATGTATTTTTAGGGATCCGCTCGCTACTTCTTTCAAAGGCCAACGAAAGGCTTATTTTCCTCCTGCTGCTTACCAGTCTGTCCCATCATCATCACCATCGTCACAGTCATGATCTATTCTCTCCGTTGAGCCAGCAAAGCCGAGCAAGTTAAAGCAAAGCAACAATACCGACGGAGCGAGAGCATTGCCAGTACACTAATAAAAATATCCTACCTAAAAAGAAGTGGAAAAACGAAGTACACACACGCAATATTATTATAAACGATCAACATCACCTTTTTTCTCTCTCTCTTTGCTTTTCACGTCGTTGTCGTCCTTCTGATATTAATAATCATTCCATTGCTTTACGGAGCTGAGTTCTTTTTTCTCTAAACAAAAATACAATAAGATTAACTATATATATATACACACACACAATACACATATATATGCCTTTATTATGTGGAGTATATATCCATATATTTATAAGAAGAAGCCAGCGAGAGAGCTACATGCGTGCATAATAATAAGTATGTACTTGCGAAGAGGTACATGAATCCGACTTGCTCTTTGCATTGCATTGCATTCAGCTCTTTTTTGAGTACTAACTGGCTCACAGGAGAACAGCAGCGCTCATCATCATCATCTCACTAGTTAACTTGCTGCTGCTTTTTTTTCGCTACACAAAATAGTAGTACTACATGCTCGTAATAATAATATTATTATTATATTATAAGATGATTATTGTTGTTAGTACGTGAATGCCAATTACCTACGGTTGGAGTGTGTATTGGTTGTTTGATCATCGTCATGATTGTATTATTAGTTGTTGGAGTTTTCGTTATAAAGTTAACAATACCACCAGTTCGTCTCTGCATTTTTTACTCCATCGATGGACTGAGTGACAGTTTTTGATGTACAAGACGAGAATCTGTGGTTGAATAATGTGCTGTTCGAGTGGCGATTGATAAGTGCAGAGTTTTTGTTGTTATTTACTTCGCCGTTTTTTTTTGTTATTACTTCTGTTCTTGTTGCATAATAATTAGTGTATTTTTTTGTTGTTGTTACTCTTCGTGAAGACGCGGAGTCGCGGTTTTTCTCACATGAGAGGAATAAGTTGTCGAGTCGAAGCTGTTCCGAATTGCAAACGGTTCGGAAATGCTAGGCCAAGTCACTTCCAATTATTATTACTTTGTGCCATATCCTCACTCTGCCACAACCAACTCGTAACGGCTCCCAAGTAACATTAAAGATTAGCCTTCCAACAGTTTTGCCAGCTCTCCATCTGCAGGAGCGACTGCAGGGAGAAATTCCGTACAAATGAAATCGAGGCCGAAGGATCCTCATTTGTTGCTACTTCTAACGCTCTTCGACCTACCTCCTTCTTAGCAGCAACAAGGCGTCCTTTGAAAAGCAATATTGTAAGTGAAGTTAGGAAGATTTAGGAACCTCCTGGAGAAGGAGGGAAACGGAGGTTAGACGCGACAAGGTCGTCCCTCTCTCCGCGTTCTGCGAACCTCCTGCAAAAATGGAGAGGAAGAATCCAAGGAAAAGTCCTGTTGGAGGGGGTGGTGCTACTCCGGCGAAGGTGTCGAGAAAGAGGAATAAAAACGGGATGAGTAAAATCAAGGAGGAGAAGCCACCTGTCGGAGCAGATCCCAGCGGTGGATCCAGCGGAGGACCGTCCAATCCCTCGAATCCTGACTTGAATGATGGTTCATCAATCCCTACTCCTTCAAGTAAAGGCCTTCATGACGACATTATGATGAATGGAAGTGATATAAAATTAGAGAATCCTTCGACGCCTCAACTCCTTGATCCCAAAAATGAGTGTCCACCTGACATGCCGCCCCTGCCAGAACTGGGACACCCAGACTTTCCAGACTGTAAGTCGATCGAGCTGTTTTCTTGATTTCTTCGCATATTCAATTTGCGAAAAGTAACCTTAATTCTGGATTGAGGATTGTTGGAACATGACCTTGACAACGGAGAGATTTTTTTAAAAAAACATTTATGTATGGCCTTCGTTCATTTGCCAGTCGAAACTTCTGCAAAAGATGCTACATGAATGAATCTATTCAATTCTAACTAAACCTAAAAAATTTGCCCCACATGAACGAAAAATGGTTCGCTACTGGGCAACTTTGCTCCCGCTTTAACTAAAGTAGCATCCCACCATCCTAATTAACGTTAGCCCAATAATGAAAGCATGTGAAGACAAAAACAAATGTGGATTTTGTGTATATTTACGCTGCAGTTGTGAGCGTAGGAGTAGAGTAGGGTAAGAAGAAACAGATTTGTTGGTTAGTGGACCTAAAATCAAATTTTTACAGGATGTGGTATACGGTTACCTAAATATGTAGACGCGTCGTATGATGCATACGCATTTATGTTCATTTAAATGTCGGGTGACAACAAAGACATTCAATTCCGGGTTAATAAAAGAGATAATAAACGAGTTATTTCCCGAGCAAGAACTAAATAGTCTTTGAAGACAAGTAATTCGTCATATTAAATTATGGTATTATCATTATTGTAATAATTGATGAATTACAGATTTAGATCGTGCCGCAATAGGTATGCATTCGCACGCAAAACTGAGGTTCAAAGGACCAATGCGACGTTATTTTGATGGAATTTTTTGAGATTGTTTCCGTATATGAAACAAATGGCTTTTCACCACTTCAAAAGGATAGAATCTTACGTCTTTTACGTAATGGTGTGAAAATAGTAATAAAAATACTGAACTTCATACACCAACCAGCCAATCAAGTAGACGCGACATAACAATTTGTGTTTTATGCCCCTTACTACCTAGGTAATTAATAGTTCAATAAGCTTTAGACTACATCCATTTACATAAAGTGGAAGCAAATTATGTCAGGTCATACCTAATCTATCCAATCAGAGACGTATTTATTTCTCTTGTTTATTGTATTCCTAATCGAATTCAAACGGCTAGAGTAGGGTTGCAATATAATTGTCTGGTTTTTTTGGATAGTTTTATTTTCTTATCAGTTTCGTGCTCTGTTGTGGCGTGTAGGAAATTGAGTGACTGATTCAAATATTTCATAGCAAATTCTTTAGACCTTCCAGAGTTTCTCGAGCTTTCCTTTTTACATAGTTATGTATTATATGATTTTGTGCAGTCACTGAATATATTTTTACAAGATTGATACACAGCCCGTGAAGGTCATGCATTACAACGTCGTACATACAATCAAATTATTTTTGTTATTTAATTCATGACAATGTCTGCAGAAATACTGATTAGTGTGTTTTGAATTTTAGGCAAGCCTCAAATGAATTACAACTGCTATCCCCACTACAATAACAACATGCCTCCAAATAGTATGAACATGTCACCGCATCCATCCGGTCCAGGGCCAGGAGGCTCCGGTCCTCCATCCGACTACGGCCCTCCTCATTCCCAAGGTCAGCCAGGTATGATGGGTGGCTACCCTCCTCCCCCTCCTCCTGCGCCTCCTTCGTCCACGAAGCAGATGTCACAACCGGCCACTAGAAAGTTTCTCGAGGTAGGTGCAATAAATTAAACTTGCAATTGATCTTGCGAAAAAGTCTAAAGTAAGACTTGAAAGTAACTTCAATTTATTCTCTTTGCAGAAAAATCCGTTCAAAATGAACAATTTTGGACGGCAGTTCCAAGGAAATCCAAACTGGCCTCCTCCTCAACCCAGTGGGAAACAAAAACCCCCGAAAGGTCCAATTATGCAAATGCCTCCTGGACCTCCTCCACAAAATATGCCACCAGACTTTAACCCAATGCATCATCAGGGCCCACCTCCTCCCCCCGGTGCACCTGGCTGGAATACTCACAACTCCCCAGTACGAATCGCAGTCCTAACCCTAAAACACTATGCACCGATAACCTAAAACACTTGGCAAAAACGTGATTGACAGATTTGTAACTTGCTTTGTAATAGAAACCCTCACAACCCGGATATCCGAATTACTACGACGGATCGCCGCCGTACTGCGGGCAAAACCAAGGGCCTGGCGGTCCTGGTCCTATGGGTCCTTGTCCTGGTGGGCCACCGAATTCAGGCCCAGGTGGACAACCTCCTCCCGGTTACTTTGGCGGGTCGAACTCGTCACCATGTCAACCACCTGGTCCAATGCCTCCTGGTGTGAAAATACCAGACGAAAACCTGACGCCCCAACAACGCATGCACCGTGAAGAGCAACTGGCGAAGATGAGAAAGATGCAGGCGTTACTCTTCCCTGAAAACGACCACCCTGGGAGTATGCCCGGAGACCCAAACTGCCAACCTATGCCTCCACCACCGGAAAACTTAGACTCGTACAACATGTCTGTAAGTAACTTTGTATATATGTATCTACTTAATTTGGTATATTGTTAGAGAAAAATGAATTGCTCTTCTGAATTATGCTGCAAGCTGTCGAATTAGTTATGAAAATTTAAAATTCAAATCTGTTATTTGTTAGAATGAACCTCCGAACAGTGGACCTGGAATGGGAATGGATCCTTCGTGGCCTGGTGGTCCGGGAAACGGACCGCCCAGTAATAAACCACCGGGCAGTGAATGGTCAGGAAACAACAGTGGCTTTTTCATGGATGGCCAACCTCCATCTCAACAGCAAGGGTTAAAACCTCCATCCGGCCCATCTGGTATAGGACCTCAGGGCAATGGTCCAAGACAAAACAAACAAGGAGGTGGTAGTATACCTAGTCCAGCTACCCCTCTCACACCTGGAAGTTCATGTGGAGCTCCTCATAGGTGAATATGTCTCCACTTTAAAATTAATTTTACATTTACAAGTACACAATAAATAATGTGGGTTTACGCCAAATGAGAAACTAGCATATTATTCGTATTCATTCTTAACACTGGTTGTGTACAAACATAAATATTCATTAAAATTGCAGGCCTTCGCCCCACTCCCCGCTTCCCAATGACCCCTTGTACCCTGGCGGGGGTGGTCATTCGTATTACCCCTCTGGCTACTATAGCCCTCAGGTTGGCCAAGTTCAAGACAGTTCACCGAATACAGCCGTCCAGCGTAAGGATTCCGAGAGTAGTAATAGTGAAGGAGGTAAGAGTAGGAAAGAGAAATCGTCGTGTTCGATTTCGCCAACATCTTCCGCACCTCCTTCTGTAAAGGAAGCAAATTTGATGCCAGTTCCTTCACCACAACAAATTCAATATTTAAACGTTTTTGAAGGCCAGGAGCTGACGATACAGAAACAACCCAATGTAGGACTGGCTGACCACAACAGTGATGCTTCTCCTGTGTAAGTTTTTTTCTTTTCCACGTGAACATTATTGTTTAATTATTTAATTAAACTGAGTCGTGTTCACCTTTACCACGTCAAATTCAACTCATTATTAATAGGATGCCTTCCTCTAGCTTGGATATGAATCCTTCAACTCCGGGCATGGGTCAGCAACAGAAGCCCTCTCACTCAGCTCCCCCCACGCCAGTGTCTATGCCTTCCTCTGGCAATCAAAAATCTACTCCTGAAGTCTCTCTTGCGTCCAACAACAGTAGCTCAAAAGTATGTCTCATCAAAACTGTTTAATCCCGCACTCATATTTTTTTTAAATCAAAACTAATATGTCTTTCTTAATATTATTTAGAACCGCCCTGGAAGCGTTGGACCTGTAGTGACGCCAAAAAATAGCACGACGCCTAACCCCAGCCCCCAAGGAGTCGATAAATCCTCGCAACCGGGAACCCCCTTACAAATGAATTTAGACGGGATGAAATCTGGTAATTCGGGCAATTTTGGGCCAGGACCCGGACCACCAACGTCATGTGGTATGATGAAGCAGGGGATGCCACCGATGGGAATGGAACCGCTTCCAGATGGCCCTGGTAACGGCGTTTTTGATAATGTCCCACTCAACCCCAATATAAGTGGTCCTGGGCCTCCCGGAAGCAAACCAGCTTTCGATCCGATATCCTCTATGGTACAAATGTCTCAGCAGCTTACTGGGGGTAATGGAACTCCCCCGAATCCTTCCGGTGGCGGGTAAGTATACCAGTGATTCTGCCTCAATATTTTTCAAATGACGAGTTGTGTCAGCTTTGCTAAAATGTGTGTATTTATTTAACTCAAGGATGAACGCAAACGGTGGATACGGCATGAATACTCCCGGAGGTCCTCCGATGAATCCAAACATGGTCAATTTTAATACATCTATGCACAGTGTACAGGTACGTTGGTTCATAAACCTTGTTATGTTGTGAAAATACATTGGCACCTGGCGCCATATTTGTATATGAGCTTTATTAACTTTACAATTTCTTTTATAGAATGTTGACGGAGGAATGGCAATGGGTGGACCTCAAACGGTTAATAATACGTATGTGAATGCTACAATGACAATACAGCAGATGAACATACAGAACATACCGCCGTACATGAACCCTGGACCTGGCATGGGGCCGATGGGGCATCAAATGGGCAATCACATGGGACAGCAGATGGGTGGGCCGATGGGACATATGCCTCCAATCAGTGGAGGCAACATGAGTGGACCTCCTCCAATGGGTGGAGGACCTCCTCCCAACATGTCGCAACCTATGAACTCGGGTCCGAATGGTCCTATGGGACCTATGGGGCCGATGGGTCAGCAGATGCCGCCTGGAATGGGTCCCATGGGTTGTGGAGGACCTCCTGGAATGCCTGGTGGACCAAGAGGAGCACCTCCTCCACAAATGGGGTATGGCAACCAACCTCCTCCCAGGATGGGCCAGAGTGGTGGTGGCGGCTCCAATAGAAGCAGTCCGTACGCCAGAATGCCCAATAATCCAAATGGAACTCCTAGAGCTTTCGGTGGAACCAATATTCAGGTGAAGCCAAACGCCCCTAACACTATTCAGTACCTTCCTGCAAGGCCTCCCCCACCACACAATCAAGGCCCCCCAGGTATGTGTTCGCAATCAGGAGTGATGGGTGGGCCTGGCCCGGGAGCACCAGGTCCGAACAGACCCAATCTCGACTTTCTCCAACGCTACACCAACCCTAATTCCGGCCCAGTCGTCAATGTAAATATGGGGGTGAGTTTACGTAATCTTTGATTCTCTACTTTACAACTCCATTCTTATGTACATAAAATGCCCTAATCTGATTCCATCAAGTCATTACCTAATTATAACGGAAAATATGATGCATTTAAATATAGCATAAGTACTTATACAAACGAAGCAGTTGCGTTGCCTTGCATTCAATACTTGCTAAAAAATTAAAAAAAAAAGACAGAGATTCACAAACTATATGAAGTTGTTTGTCTGTGCATGTGAAAAAGTTTTGAGGAATGCCTCTTTTCAGTTTAGCTCCTTTTATTCTTGATTCTTATGGTTAGGTCAGCTCGGAAATATTAGTAGATTTATTTTACATGTTGTGTTAGGACGGCCAAGAAAATGGTGTTTTGCCGTAGATTCTGCATACACTTGTATCTAGTTTGTATACTGAATTAGGTGATGTTATCGAAATGGGCCGGTTATCCAGGAAAGACGCTTTTGCGCAGCTCGCAGTCGTAGGCATGTATAACAAATAGAGATGAAAAATGACGTGGCTCGGATAAAAAGTGAGAAAAAGATGTTTTAGAGACTGATTGCGCATTTAGGTATTTGCTAGTAGTTAAAGCTGTACATTTCATTTCAAAGCGAGTTCTTCTTAGCGAATTTTATTCTCAAAGAGCTCATCACCACCACCACTTATTATATTTTTGGGCCTGTTTATTGCGTAAAGTGTCTGGTCATGCATCTCTGCTCAAAACATGATCATGGGAATAATATAAAAATCGTCATGCTTGTCGAGCAGGTTATTGCTTCATAGCCTGCGGCATTTTCTCATGCCTATAACTCAGAGAGAAAGGGAAAAGGCGCTTCATCTTACAAATTAGCAGTCTGTGTAATACGTTTATCTGCATATACGGTGGCAAAACTAAACGACTGCATTTTGTTGCAGATGAACGTGAACGTGAACATGGGAGGCAATCGAATGCCGTACAGCGGGCTTCCAGCTGGCTCCGGAATGGGAGGCAATAACGGACCATCTCCAGGCTGTGGAACTATGCGCGGTCCACACCCCCCAGTAATGATGGACCAAGGTCCCCCGAACGGTCCAGGCATGAAAGGTCCTCCCGGTGGTTATCCTGGTGGCCCCCCTCCGAGTGGCCCTCCTCAGCTTCCACCATCCGATCCTGCCTACGCGCAGCAATTCCATCATTTCCAGCAACAACTCTACGCGACTGGTTCCAATAACGGAAGAAATCCTATGCATCCCAACGTCCAAAATAATCCGAATACGCCTCCCAACCAAACTTTCTTCAAGTAATGATGTCTTCAATCGACAATTTTTTTTAAATTGTGAGTAGGTATATAGTATATAGTAAATTATTGACGTCAGGACATGGCATAATGAATTCAAGTACATACATAAACACATTCATATTATTATATACATATAATAATAATGCTGTCATATATACATAAAAATATGTATTTATTTTGAAGGTCAAAAAACTACTATGCACGATCTAAGCGGTAAACGTAAGATAAACCTAGGACTTGAGGTATTAATTACCTTGCCGTTAAACATATAAGCCATATTTCGTAGCAATACGTAGCCTAAGTTTCAATCATCTTAGTTGTAAGAAATATATACATACCTATTACGTTTGTCATATTATGCAGATCGAATACTTCGGGCATAAATGATGCTACTTCTTCTTCCTATTTAGGCTTTCATTCAAGAATCAATTTTTATACAGATTTAATAACGGTGACGGCGAGACAAAACAGTGGGAATGGAGAAGAAGCTCTAACGATAATACTCGGATTCATAATTTTCTTAATGTTTTCTAGGTACTTACTTATAATTACTTTCTTTGCAACACGTAACAATAATAGCTGTAACTACAAACAAGTATGCTTACATTTAACTTATCCACGCTAGCAGAAAGGGAAGCTAATGCAGAATTTAAGCCGCAGTAGGGTAACTAACGCAGTCGATTGGCCAATCTGTGAGTTGAATGAAGACGAGCATAAAAAATCATTTGAATTCAAGATCTTTTGCGCGATTTACCATAATATAATTTATTATTTGAAATGTCTGCATTAGTTGGACGAAAATACAAATGTGAACTGCTCTCAAAAGATTGTCGCAAATGACGTACATACATATACATATATAAGCTAGGTGTAACTTTGATCATCACTGGACAGATGCAATATTTACAAAAGTGGAATGACTAGAATCAGGCCTGAGTTTTTGGAGCCAATTGAAAGCAAACGCATTTTCTTCAGTAATACTCTACAATGCATAATTTCTTAAGTTGTAAGTTTCTGTTTGTTGTCAGGATTCAAGATTACCTAGTTTAATTACCGAGACGTCATGCTTGTCTCGAACTTTTGTTCATGTTTCTATGTTTTAATAAGTATTGTTCGGCTCTCATTGGTTTTACCAATTTTGGTAGCAATTAGCTGTGCCGTTATTGGAATAGTTAATTTGAAAACTTCCACTATTAGCTTTATGCCATCGTGATTGCAAAAAAAAGAAGAAACGGTCATATTAGGATTTGAATCCGATTTGATTTACGAATCGGTTGCCAATTTGCAAGTCTTT
>JAHZMY010002552.1:0-14007 GCA_027743915.1 Seira sanloemensis | reverse complement strand
GGTAAGGATTATGCTTATGAAAACCAAAATTAACCTGGATAATGAATTCAGTGTCGACGACAAAAGCACTACTTTGAATTCCAATGGGGTTCGGGCTGAGCTCATACGAGAAAGTTGCCACTCAAATCACTCGCTTCTTGTCACCAACCTCAAGGGAAGGCACGTCTCCGTAATTATCCCGGGTTACCCCAGCCGCAAGTTTTTCCCCAGAATGGGTTGGGAAAAACGTTTAATCCCGGTAAATGTCCGAAGCTGTCCAAAATGTACATCGTGTGCACTACAATATTGGTCTCACAATGCCCTGCGACATTGAGTTTTTCCTTTTTACATTACGTATATGGCATAGGAGGTTTGCATACCGTTGGGCAGCTAGGTTTTGGACGTCCCAAATGGCAAATACCGGTACTTGCCGGAAAATACCAGTTTCAGTTTTTCCCTGATTTCAACACTACAAATCAGCATTCTTCTAATGCATGAATGCAACGGGTTGGAGAACGTAGAACGCTTGATAGCTTCAATTGAATTTAATTAGTATTAAAAAGCTTCATCCGAAGTTTGAATTATTGCGAGTAGTTTTTAAAAGTAAAGTATGTCAAAATTGAATTTACAAAACTTATCTAGTTATTTAGTCTTTGCTTAGGCTCAGCTACTCTATGCCGGACTGCTCCCGGATGGATTAATGTACAAATTGAAAAAGTGTTAGTTGGCAATTCTGCCGTTACCAAGACTTGTACTAAGCTTTTCCAGTAAATTAGGTGTTTAGGCAGTTGCACCTAAACTGTTTTCCTGTCCCGTAGAAACAATGTCGATTGAATCTTTTAACATCTTCTACGAAGGAGTCCTCTGTATACCTTAGCGTGCCATGGTGATGATTATTCTGATCCGGAAAATAAATAAGATAAAGTTGTACCCCATACCTAAGGGGAATTTTTGTTATCACCACTGAATTCCTTGCTCAAGCGTAAAGTTTGAAAAATGAGAGGGATGATCCGCCCATAAACGTCGGGTGACGTCGAGTTCGTGCCAAAGCATGAGAGTGCCAAATGCGCTTTTCTTTCTCCAAAACGTGATGAGTTTAAATGAATTCAATAAACTAGTTAGTGGTATTTTTGTGGTCTACAATTTATTGTTGCATGAAACATGTGATCTTAATCATGTGTAACGTAGGTATATAATTGGTAAAATTCAGATTTCAATCTTGTTTAACTAATTTATTTAATTAATGATGTTTTCAGCCGCCGTTGCCATTTTTCTTCAGCACAGCTCTGTTTGGGTTTTCCTGAAATACAAGTCGAATGTAAATTCCAAAATCACAAAGTGTTGAAGATCTTTTGAACCCTTCAAAATTCGACTTACGGCATTTACGGCAGAAAGTAGTGTCGCCAGAATTTACACCTCATTTTGCGTTTTTGTTGTTGGCGACAATTTTCAAGAATGCTTTATGACTTCCTCCAAGGACTAAGTACTACGTAAGTAAAAATGCTCAGTGTTCTCGAAGCCCGTGCATGTGGAAATATTTGGTGTGAAGTGAGATGTTACCAGACTGACTCTACCATAGATTCATTGCCCTAGAAAACTTGAGTATTAATCATACTTTTGTATCGATGCATTATCTCTTCTACTTTAAGGGCAAATTACACAATATGCTGCGCAGAAAATAACGTAATAAGTCATAAACTCTTGTGATTTGCTATTGTTTTTCCACCACTATCACTTCCACCATGACAGTAAAATCCTACAATTACCGCGAGCCTTGCGCAAAAAGTACAAAAAATATTACATTTGATAGCTGGGATCGATGTGCCTTGACTTAGGTAAGATACCTAATAACTACGCATAGATATGGAGAAAGCATCTTGACCTACGACAACTCGAATACGGAAACATTTAGGAATGTAAATTTTACACCTACACAATCCTAACTTCTATTTCATCCATATCCAAGTCTAATCTATGTAAATGGCCTAGTGAATGACATGGCATGCTGTTTTCAAAATTCTGGGCACACATAAGCTCATGCCTTGTAATTCCTTAGATTATTGGAACCACAAGTTAGTACCACCTGTCGCTCATCAGTGCAACAGAAGACACTTAGAAAAAAAAAGATCTCACTGACAATGGGTGGGGGTCTACCATGACATCGCCAAATTACATAATTTTGGTACCAATCGAAAGCGCGTGAAAAACTACATATATTCTGAAATTTATAGGGCGCACTTCTCCCAAATTCCCGAGAAAATTAAGAAAAACTATCATGTTTTGCCCTATCTTTACAACGCTATAGAAAATGAGGAACAGCAAATAACGTTGTAAGGATAAGGCAAAAAACGATAGTTTTTCTTAATTTTTTCGGGAAGTTGGAAGACGTGCGCCCTATAAATTTCAGAATATATGTAATTTTTCACGGGCTTTCGACTGGTACCAAAATTATGTAATTTGACGATGTCATGGTAGACCCCCCACCCATTGTGAATTCAATCGGTGCAATTATGTGTGCTAATATGAAGCTAGTGTTTATGTAGTGACTAACGTGCGGAAACATCTGTAAATGAAGTCTTATGTATTATGTTCGTATTCAAACAAACACGATATAGGTCTGAAAATGAAATTTTTGACATGAAATCCCGTCTTACATGCTCTTTGTGCATTGTCAAACACAAAAGTGAACTGATTAGATACGGCCTTGAATAGCAAAGATATTAGTTAGCCTAATTATCTATAACTTGGTCACCCTTTGATTCAATTTATTTAAGTTTATCATTGCTGATGTAAGATGGAAAATGGCATGTGTCTTGCGAGCCAAATGCAATCAGAAAGGAACTTTTCACAAAAAATTATTTGAGTGTATGCCTCTATATGTTTGGTTGTCACTTCTTATGCAAAGATAAAGGCTTTCCTTTTAACCTGTCAGTCATACAAATAATCTAATGAGCTGTATTAAAGAACACGAAAGTTTTTCTCTTCCACAAATGTCGAGTGTGACTTCCGTCGTCATTCGATAATTAGTTAGTTAGTTTTTATTGACCATATTCCATCGTGGACAGTCATAAAAGTTATATTTTAACAAATTAATCATTCGATAATTCAATTCAACGTTGCAGTATTCAACTAAATAAGCGAACGCCATTTTCGGCTGTACTTAATTAGATGAAAATGACACATCGTCAACGTGATTACAGATTAGTAGTTTGATTCATTTTTTGAAAAAATGTAGGGCGTTCCAGTTAACTTTTATGACGCTGAACTGACAATACATTGTAACAAGGCTGCATTCTTGTTACTAATCCTGTGTCTCATCAAGCTTTGTATTTGACAAAGAAATGAGAGGAAGAGATGTTTTTGTATGTAGCTCTGTGATTGGCTGCAGAAAAGATGCCAAGCACAGAGATACTTTTGTCCGTGAGGACTTCTCGTAGAAAAATGAATGTAGTTTTTACATGTACTTGTACATTTTTCGTAGTTCAGAAAATAAAAAATATCCTCGTTCTTTGTGGAGAAAAGCACCAGATCGGTAGCCATTTTGGAAAGCACTTGATTTCTAGTTTGAACCTGTAGACCTTCTTAAGTCAGATAGCATAATTAGTAGTTAATAGCGCAATTGAATATTAGTAACCCTCCGATCATTTATAACATCAATAATTTTATCAATATTTTTATAAAGCCTAGTCACCTAGCGAAATCGTAACGCCCATGTATGTATGGTATGTATTTGAATATGAGCTTCGCATTAAAAAATCCTTCTCTATTTTAAAATTCCTCTATTTACTGCAGGCATGTCACGTAGTAAACTCTTAGAAAATCGCCAACATTTATTTCCCCAACCAGTTTGTCACAACGGGGGTTCACAAGAGAAAGCAAGGATGGAACTTTCATTTCACTATCATGCACGCAATGTGTAAGATCTGTAGAACACATGCATAAAATATTCAACGTATGAATGAAATATTAACTCACAAAATAATAGGGGCAATTAATAATTTTTCGAAACTGGGGAAATGTTCTTGCTTATGAGATTTAACAAACCGTCACCATAGGCGAAATCAACTTCATTAGTGCATGTAAATAGAATTTATTCTAACAAATTCTAACATGTCCATACATATCTCAAAGGAGACGCTGGATGCTGTTATTAATGTTTTAATTGTGTACAAAATGCATCCTGTTCTCCATCACGCTAATTATCTTTGGCCAACTGAGGGAAAACCGGATGTCGCTTCGCCTGACTCGATTGGAAGGTTCAGGAAATCATGAGATAAGTTGCAATACGCCCCAAAACTTACTTTACATTAAATTAGCAATTATTGTCACCATATTATCCCATCGACATCCAGAGTCTAGCATTTTAATCGGATGTGAATAAATTATCGGTACTTTCTTCTGGGTCGACAGGCAAGATTTTTTTTAGTTCTCGGCCGAATTGCCGAAGCGGCAATTGTCATGTGAAATAGGCAGTACAAAGTATGTGTTTATTTGCATTTTCTCCAAATCTCATTGCCAATTCATGGAAAAGTTTTCTCCCTACCCTGTCAATCGTATTTAGACCGAGCAAACAATGACGATTTACAAAAAATGAAATAAATGCATGAGCTCATGATCGTGTGACAACTCTCCTGGTCAAAACGTTAAGAAATTCAAGTTCCTTCTTACAAAGGATGATTCAGATTGGAGAAAGGAGTTGGAGAGTGCACACGGAAAAACTTCAGAGTCTTGGAGAGTGTACAATTTTCAAAATGCAGCGAACCAAAGGCCAGTTCCCAAGCCGCCCGGATGTCTTCCGAACTGACGTCCGTTCAGCCGAATCCGGCTCATCTGCGGAAGATGCTGTTAACAAAAGTGATTCCGAAAGGCCATCTCTTCTTCAGCGCCTCTGTGCTTATTTTCGTCGAGATGCTGTCCAAGATCTTAATAATCAAGCATCCGTTGAGCTGAATGAAGAGTACTTCAGCGCCCCGGAGAGGAACCCTCTTTCCTACCACCTTCACGTGATGGACAAAATGAACATCTCTCGGACGAAGCGCTACCGGAAGGGCCGGAAGAAAAGATCTGAGAAGAAGCCGTCATTTGCACACGTAAGTAGTAGCCTTTATTTGTGCATAGCTTTGCCCAGTTTCTTAATCAGTTTCTTCATATTGTGATTAAGGCGATGTTTCTTCTGATCGGAATAATTGCCTGTCTTCACGGAGTGGCGCAAACCAAATTCCAATTCTTCTTGACCATGGAAAAGCCAGTGTACTGCATTCTCTTGGGATACACATTAATCCGGACTTTCTCTCGCTTCACCTTCTTCTCTCTGCTGACTGTGCAAAAGGAAAAACTTGAGCAACTCTTCGTGGCCTTGAACGACGCGATGATGGAATTTCACGACTGCTTTAACGGCAAAACGGTAAGTGCCCACGTAATTTTGTTAAACACATCCAAGCTTTTCTGAATATTGCCAGTTTACAAAAGCTTTATGTAGAAATGCTCATTATCACGGCTCAATTAACACAAAAGCAGGATTCTCACTAAATATCGACTTTATTGTGGTATCTATGTTACTTTTTATGTAATTGGACTAAAACCTGCATCGCAGAAAACATTTTAACATCACAAATTATGCTGAATCCCTTAAAAACGCAAATGTTCAAAAGATTTGGAGAAGAATGCCGATTTGACCTTGCCTATGGAGTACATGAAGATCATTTTGAGGTGGTGTTTTGCATGGAATATTATTACATGGTAGGCAGGAATCCGGCCATTATTTTTTGGCTTTAATGATATCCAAAGCAATGCCGAGGTTTGCAACGGGATTTGCAAATACCTAGTATTGTTGCATTCACATTTGTGTCTCATTTTCTCAATGAATGTGTGTTTGTGGGATTTTTTGTGCGACTTCAGGATTTCATTATTGACATGCAATGAAGTAGATGCCTCTATGAACACCATTTCGCCAGTGTAGGCTGCTTCTGACACTCATGCAAATTTTAACACACACTGTAATGTGCTACCTGATTACACTTTCGGGATGGCTTGGCCATGGTTTCCTTTTCCCATACTGCGGATATGCATGCGTAATGTGCCGGAACTAAACCGACTATAATTAGGTCATCACGCGACAATTAGGGAATCCGTTGGCATCTCCATACCTGTGCTTTTAAATACCTAGTCATGCCAAATACGCCTGTTTATCAATTTTGGTCAAGAAAAAATTATCTGAACACATTTTCTCTTGCATCTTCATCATGCTTCAGGAAAATGCAAATTCAGTCAAAAATTGAAACTTTTTAACCAAACCACAAAGGTCAAATTCTTACCTCATCGCTCTAAACCCGGTGTTCTTATTTCACATCTTCTCAAATCAATAATACCCGGAAGGATGGCGGGAAAATGAGTTGCGTATGCATGATGAAACACACTGTTTTGCATCGTTATGCTAGCTTGCTAATTTGCATACCTTACCCGTCACCTGTCACCGTACCCAGTTGTTGCTTGTGCTACTTTCACTCTAACTATTCGTGCGCCGGTCAAATCGTACATACTGTCAAGGAAAACAGGAGGTTGATTTTTTCGCTACCTTTTATGGCTTTTTATTACTTTCAAGGAGGAGTTTCATTGATCTATTTCCGTTTCTAATCCTCTGCCTCCATTTTGCCTCGATCCCACGTAAACATAGAATTTCATAATAAGGGTTAAGAAAAGCCCATAAAAATCCGCTTGAAAAAATCAACCTAATTTTTCAGGTGACATTATTACATGGCCATTATTGACAGGTAAAGATCATCTGCATTGTGCTCGCGCTGACATCGGGAATTCGACTAGCTCTTCAAAAGGCGCAGAACGGTGTCCCTATGCGATCCTGGAGCGTGAAAACAGCAATCAACGTGCGATCCTACGAACTCGCTGACACCCTGTTTTACTGGCAAAAGGTGGAAGTCAATGGCACCGACATTACCTTTGACAACCTAGCGGAGCGCTACGGAGACGACGTGAATGGGAAAACCATAGCTTTTGCAAGCGTCAATCTGGGAATGGACACCACCGGAAGCGCATACGACTCCTCCATCAAGGACACCATATTTGCTGCTTCTTTGACACTCTACATTGTCTGCAAGGCCTTCAAGAAAGTATTGGCAGCATGCAACGGCAAAAACCCGAGAAAGCTGAGTGGAAACCTGCTGAGAAAATACAGAGTAATCAAAAATCTCTCTCGAGCAATGAGCGCCTTACTTGGAGTCTTGCTCAACTGCTTTCATCTGGACAGCTTGACGACTGGGGCGTATCTCTTGTTTGAGTTTACGGACGGCGACTATACCAAGGGCAATCTGTTCTACTTTTTGTTTGACGTGATCAAAGCGGTGCTGATCTACGCCATGCTTGCTGATGTTTCTACAACGGTACTTCATGGTTGATAATTTTACGTCTAAAATTAGGATTGACATGAGTTGACCAAATAATGTTTCCTCTGATCATGGCCTTGCAGAATGGCGACTTTCGAAACTTCATCCAGGATAATTACGGAGACGTGGCGTTTGTTCAGGTGGATGACGAGGACCGAGTGATTTGTGTTGCAACTTTGTTGGACGAGCTGAGCACAAACCCAATTGGAATCCGAAGCAATGCTTTTGTCGTCAACACCGAATTCACCATTCAGGTCCATTCAAATTTTCATAAGCTTATTCCTTACTCATATATTGTGACTCACAATTTGTCAATGGAGATTTTTTACATCGCGTGTTTTGTGCATTCGCAGTTGGTGGGAATCATTGGGCAGTACTTCATGCTGCTGCTTAGTGCGACGGAAGATGAAGAAGAGAAAAAATCTCGGTAAATATTGAGCACTTTTGTGCATCACAGTAGTCGTGAATACAATATTCACTAGGCCATTTGAATGGCTTAGACCAGACCTACATATGTATTGTTAATGCTATATAATATATAAATATATGAACATCATGCACCTCAGAACTACGCACTTAGGATAGTTTTTTTTCAAATCTACGTCAACACACATCAAAGCCAATTTAAAGTCAAATAAACATTTTTACAATTTTGCACGGGATTTTTAGTGGAAGCACAATAGTCAATAAAAAGTTTGTGACCTGTTACAATGTTTCGTGCGCACTGCTGAACGTAATTGCAAACACTAAATAAACAAAACAGAAGATCTAATGCATTGATATAAAAAATGATTCACGCATACATAAAACTTTTGGCTTAAGGAATCTATGTTAAACTAAAATTGGCATCATCTCGTTTTGCGCAAAACATTTCCCTTTGCAGGGACATTGAGCACGAACGCAAAATCCATTTCTTCAACCCCGGGTAAAGGAAGCAAGATGAACCCGAAATTATTCTTTTTGGCGTCAAAGAAATGGTTTGTAAGGTAACAATCGACTTCGTATGAACCTAAATTTACTTTTCAATGGACCTCTTGCATTCATTTTGAAGGAGACAGGTATGATGGGATGAAAAAGGATTCACAGGTCCATTTATTTTCCCTGCAGCTTAAAACTCAACTTTTACTGCGTGTCAAGCGTACGCTAATTATTATCCTATGTGCCAATAATTTGAAAAAATATGAATTTAAAAACATTTATTGGTCATTTCACAAATAGTCTAAATAATTTCAGTGATGCAGCACGTGCAATTTGAAATGGTAATGGCTTGGTTAGGCTTTGAGGACAACGCTTATGTATGACGTCATTTGGCTACCGTTTTGTAAAAGGCGGGAAATTTGTATATCGACCGTGAATACGGAAAATGAATATATGCACTGAGTGTTGACTGGAAAAATGACTATATGCGTTCAGTGTCGTATGGAAAAATGACAATATGCACTGAGTGTCGACTGGAAAAATGACTATATGCATCCAGGATGACACACAATGACACTGGATGCATATAGTCATTTTTCCAGTCGACACTCAGTGCATATATTTATTTTTCCGTATTCACGGTCGATATGTTCATCGTGTGATAGCGTGACATGGGTTTTCACTTTCTATTTCTTACTTCCAGCGCTTATGATAATTTCACTTTCGTTTGAATGCGGAAGTGAATCCCAACTCCATGAGTAAACAATATATGTCAAGGTTTCTCTTCCGAATATGTTTCACCTCCCTCATGCTTCATTCGGCCCTGGACGATATTCAGTTCTTGTTTGGACCAGGTGACCAACGCAATTAAATTAGGAGCGTAGGCAGTTGCACCCAAACTTTTTACTTGCTCGGTAGGAGCAATGTCGAATAAATCTTTTAAGAGCTTTCTACAAAAGATGCGTACACCAAGGGTACGATGAGGATTCTGATCCCTGAAATAAATAAGGTAAAGGTGAACACAATTCCAACGGTGGAGGACTATGGCTCAAGCGTAAAAATTGGGAAATGAGAGGGACAATCCGCCCATAAAAATCGGGTGAAGTCGAGTTAGTGCAAAAGTATGAGAGTGAAAAGTGCGCTTTTCCTGCTACAAAGCATGATGAGTTTAGATAGGTTTAATAATTAAGCAAGTGATATTTTTGTAGTTTACAATTTATTGTTGCATGAAACATGTGATATTAAACATGTGTAACTTAGGAATATAATTCCCCACCGTATACATACATAGGTATAATTGGTAAAGTTCCGTTTTCAATCTTGATCGCCTAATTTATCTTTAAAAAATGATGTTTTCAGCCGGCGATGCCTTTTTTCAGCACAGCTTTGCTTTGGTTTTCCTGAAATACAAATCGAATGTAAATACCTACATCACGAAGTGAAAAATACTTTTCAAATACCACTTACTTCCTTTGCAACTACGCCAGAAAGTAGTGTCGCCAGAAGGAGTAGGTGGGAGAACTTCAACCTCATTTTGCTGCTGTTGGCGAAAATTTTACAAGATTGCTTTCTAAATTCCTCCAAAGACTAGGTACTTCGTAAGTAAAATGCTCAATGCTCTCGAAGTCTGTGCAAGTGGAAATGATAGGTGTGAAATGAGATGATGCCAGACTGACTCTGCTATAGATTCCTTAAGCTAGAACTTTACGTATGAATCATACTTTTATATACATACAAGCATTATCGCTTCTACTTTAAGTGCACATTACGCACTATTCTGCGCAGAAAAGAAAATAATTAGTCATAAACTCTTTTGATTTGCTATTGTTTTCTACCAATCTTTTGATGCCGATTACCGCGAGTCTTGTGCAAAAAGCAAAAATATATTTCATTTGCTAGCTGATTTCTAATGTGCCTTGACTTAGGCGAGAAAAATGGTACCCTTGATGGCGGAATTGTATGACATTCATTGCTTTGGCTAAGAGTTGGAGAAAATATTTACACGTCGAGTCAGAGGTAAGTACTAAAAATTTATTCGCATCTGATTTCAATCCTAACCCAAGGATGTCGTTGAGGATTTCATGACGACGCTAATTGCTAATTCCATTCAGATCAACTTGCCGAACATATTGCAACCGGTTTTATAATTAACCGAACCTTGAAACCGTAAGAGTCAGTGTGAAACGACATCCAGGTTTCCCTGATATTTGAAGAGGTGATTAGGCTTTTTGAGGAATAAGATGCATTTCGTATGATTTGAAAAAGATTGCTGATAAAGCATCCATCATCGTTTTTTGGCACATGTATGTTTTGCAGACATCAATGTAGCAAAAGATTAAGTTTGATTTACGGAATGTAGGTTTAAAATGGAACTAATTAGCTTCGACATATCTACATTTCTAATGATTACCACCTTATCCTGATGCTCTCGGTCATGTATGACCAATAATTTTGTCCAACAAAAATCGTTGATGCATTTCAATGAATTCAACAAAGTAGATATGCCATACGCTTGGAAAATACAATTTATTGTTACAAGGAAAATGTGATTCCTGGCATGCGTAATTATGATGTATAATTGACAAAAGTTTTATTTTCAAACCGCAACGAATTTTTAGATGGATGATTTTCTAACCCCCAGCATTGTTGCCTTTCTTATATATAGCCTTGGGTAGACCTTCCTAAATACAAACGATAAATTAGTAGATGAATTACGAAACATGAAGTAGTTTACGAATGTTTCAAAATACGGTTTGCGACTTACTGCCTTTACAAGCGTGGCAGAAAGTAGTACCGCCGTAATGAGTAGTTGTATGATTTTCACGATCATTTTTCTGACCTTCCCAACAATTCACGCGGCCTTTTTTTGTTCTTCCTTTGCCTTGGGTTAAAGAAGTAGATGTCACGTAGGTAAATTGATGCGCTGAATGTTCTCGTTGTCTGTGCGTTGGGAATTGATTTTTGCAATGTGAGATGATACTAGACTGAGTTCCATGGATTCCTAACGTGACAAATTTGAGGATCAACCATACTTTTATATCAGTGCAAACAATCTTCTCCCTTTTTAGCGATTGCAATTACCAACTACACTTCACACAATAGATCGTAACAAGTTAGATGCCTATTTTATTGAATTTTGTGATCCCGCAAATAGCCTTGTGGAAAGAAGAGGAAAATTACATGAATGTCATGTTGACAACAAAAGATTTGCGTCGGATTCCAGTGGATGAAGCTTCGAAAGTCACCATTCTGCAAAAACATGACAGGAAAACGCTATTTTGGTCATTTTTCTGGTATAGCTTTAAATGTCAGATTGCAAGTCACCGTGGCTGAAGCACTTGGAAGCATTGTGTAGGTCGGCACAGATTGGATCATGTCAACACGAAATGCTCCCCCCGCTTTCAAGCTATTGAGATGAAAGCAGGGCTCCCAGTAATTTTTTGGAGACAATTTTGAATTCGCACGTCGTAGATTGCTCTGTATTTTCTCATCCAGTTTCCACTCAGCATCGGTGATTTTTCGTCGTTGCAAAAATACAATGCATAAATATGTACATATGTACATAGGTACTACGAGTTCACGAGGTGCAAAAATTGTATTTTCAACGAGATCTTTTTCTTGAAAAAGTAGATTACACGATGGAAGATTAACACTGATTGGCACTGTTTAGCCAAGATTTAGTTACCATGGAAGCATTGGCAACACTTCAAGGTGCAACTACGGAGTATTAGGAAATGTTTAATTCAGCGTCATCAACGTTTAAATTAAAGTTCACACTAATCACTTACACCTTTGTTGAAATCTAAAGCTTGCTTATGTTTAACAAGCTGCAAAACCAAACAGAATTTAAATCGCAACAAATAAAAAACTTCATTTTCATGCACCTGAAAGAAAATTGAAGATGGTTTCTGCTCCTTTTCACCCCAAATTAAAACCCTAAGTTATGGAGCTTTCCATCTGTAAAAATGTGGATCTTTTTTCACGAAATCCACAAGTTTGCTGTCAAACCTTTGACAAAGCTTACGCTTTCTCCAAAGCCTCCATTTGTTTCCTCAGCAGGGAGGGATCGGAAAAGATTGACACCTCATTTTAAAGTTATGCAAGCACTTTGCTTGCATAGAAATTAAAAATGCACACAACGACACACGCAGAAACTTGTCCAGAATAACACACAAGGTCATCAAACTAAGAATAAAATGTTACTCCACAAAATCGGCTATAGATAACACCTTTCGAAAGCAATGAGTCTTTTCCAACTTGCTTGAAATGAAGTTTAATAATAATATTGTAGATATGTTTATTTTTTTAAGCATACTAGCAAAAAAAGGCTTCACACAAAAACACATGAATGAGTTTATTCTAGAGCTGCAGTCCTTAAGAAGACTAAAGGTAACTAAATCGGATAATAATTTAGCATAACCCTAACTTTTCTCAGCATTCCTATTTACTTGTTTGAATTAAATTGACTTCGACTAATTTTGGAACAAATTATCAGCCTGACGTCACATTCTCTCCAGATTTTAGACTCCTGGATTCCCTCCAATCCCCTCCAAGTTGCCCTCTTCGTACACCGGGTAGTCTGCAATTTCAAAAATATACTGTTCTGTATACTGTTCTGGTTTATGGTATTGGTACCCATCCCACTTTCTCCAGTTACAATGTCACATTCCACCTTACATTTTATAAACACGGCCTCAAACCGTCTTCGCGACGAGGATCCACGTGATTCCGCTCAAGATGCCCAGGAAGTACGTCTGCACCAAGCCGTACACTAAGATGACACTTTGCACGACGACCCAGAGGCGCCACGCATATCGCACCCATTTCGTTATAACGATGTCCTGGTAATAAAACAAATCATTTCCAAAAAGGGGGGACCAATTTAACATGCCACCAGATTACAAGACTTCTTAAAAAATAAACTTTGCCAATTACATTCCAATCCTTGAAGACCTTCGCCACCATGAGAAAGAGCAGCATGCACACCTCGATTTTGCATAGTCTGTAGAGCTCTTCGAAAGTACGGCGACAGACATAAAATGTCTTGGGAATGGTGTCTATCGACCTGAGCTCCCCCACAATTTTGGATGGAGAGTTTTCCGCCCACGAACCCTGGAATTTGAAGGAAATCGAGCCAAGTGTTAACTATTTTTATACTTCATTATTCGACGCCACAAATGTAGATCTTTTGCTTTTTTGCATTGAAATATTTTTAAAATAATAAATTTCAAAATGAAACTACTCCGGTTGTGAAAGAATTTAGCTAAATGAATACTTTAACCGTGGCTTCCTTAAGAAATGTCCAAGAGTGTAATAACAAATTTGCATATTTTAGCTACATCAGTTGAAAAAACATTTGATTAGCTCACAACTTGAACGGCGACTAAAACGCAGATGAGGAAACAGTACAGATTGCTGATTTTCCTGCATTTTTCGTCACGTGAAGCCATCCGGAAGCCGCCTTGGTTTTGGAATCCCACTCGGAGCAGAAAATGCAAATGCAATGCACAAGCTGATTAGGTAATCGCAAAGGTCAGGCACAAGTATTTTACAAAATGCGAGAAAGCACTTGGATACTATTTACTCCTGACTACAATTGAATATTAAAACAAGCTGGTCAGTAACAATGTGTGCGTTGGTCACCAATTCCAAACAACAACTGACAGTACGAGCTAGGTCTCCGACTCTGACTGCTTAGGCAGTTGAAACCAAC
>JAHZMY010002551.1:0-19327 GCA_027743915.1 Seira sanloemensis | reverse complement strand
GTATGGAGGCGGAATCCCCTCCTAAAGATCTTCATGATTTGAGTTCACTTTTAGCGGAATGCAATAGGCTCGCAGCGGTTAGCGCAAGCAGTAGTAGTAGTCAAGTAAACACCCATTGTCACAAGACAGTAACCACAGCCCAAGTTCATCGTCACTCCACACCTGGTGACAGAAGTAGCACCCTAAGCAAGGATGAAGATCCGGCAAAACCCCCACTGCAAAGAAAGAGTGATGCAGGTCAATACACTCTCGGAGGGAGCGAGTGGAATGCTGTGCCGTACCTCCCAGGCTCCCCGGAATCACCAAAGTCTTCGGATTTGTGGCAACCGCTAAGTCCGCGGTTGGAGCTTCGATCACCGGCTTTCACCCCTTCATCGTCGTCATCCCAACAACCGCCCCAGTCTCAACCAGTTCAAAGCGGCGACTCCACCACGCTAAACGTGAGACATCGTGAAGACGCTGCTAGTTCATTCAGCCCGTCACCAACTTCGCCTCAGGGACAAAAGCTCGAGGAGGAACCTTCATCGGCTACTAGGCTTAAGGAAAATTCTCATCACGCCACCACTTCCTCAAATTCTACCTCTTCCGCCACACCGGCCACGACCAAAAAGTACAATCAAGATCAGTTCAATGATCCTGGTAGTTCTACGAAAGAGATTGCGCGATCAAGCAGCATCAAGACGGGATCTGGTGGGGGAGGTGGGAAGTCTGTCGGATTTCAATCTGAAAAAAGTGAGAGCAGTCGAGACCATGACGATGACGACGCTGAAATCACGACAGAGATGAAAATCAGCGAGGATCCGACAGTCACAGTGGAAGATGTGCCAATGGAGTCCAAGGGGCTATTTTTTCAAACCGACTCTTTTGACGAAGAGGGTGACTTGCCGGTGAGTGTCACTAACCAATAAGTTTCCATTAACCGTTTTAGTTGTATTTGTATGCAATACATTATGTCATACATTGAGTTCAAGTGGTGACATATTTATTTTTTCAAAGTATGTGCCAACAACTCTTCCACAAGAGAAATCTACGAGTGTGTCCATTATCCCTGTTAGTGAACGGAAAAAGATGGCCCTGATGCTCACCACGACACCTGTTCAAAGGCCGAAGGTTAACAGACCAGCGGCACCGGCTTCCCTCAACGACTACATTGAATATTCAAAAAATACACTGCCAAAAACTGGAAAGGGAGGTGCTGGTGCCGGCGGCAAAGCAGACGATTCGCAGGGCGAGGAAAGTGGCGACGGTCAACAGGTTGCGAAAATGAAGATTAATTTGCCTAGAGAGGACTCTTTGGGTAATTCAGGTGGAGGGAAAGGTCATCGTAAAAGCTTGCCAACCACTACCTGGACTGATTTTGCACATATGGGACTGAGAAGTCCGCGAGAAATCAGGAGGAAAATGAAGGAAGAGAATGGTGCTGTAGACGACATTAGTTCTTATCATAGGTGCATACACAGAGAATACAATTCCAAACTTTGATTTTTCACCGCCTTAGGTAATTTCCAAATATGTCGTTTTCAAAAGTTTAATGCATTTTGTGGTTTCAGTGACTCTTCATCGACCAATGACATCCCAGGCGGGGTGGACGGTGCCCCTGAGGAGGAGACCGATCTACTCAAGCTCCCAAAAGTCCCATTTGCCATGGACTTGGATGTTCATAGCAATAGAAGTAGTGTGATTTCTCAGGTAAATCATTTTTTAAAGCTCACTCTATTTGGGTTCAATATCAGTCAGACCTTAATGCAAGTTTTTATTATCCAGGATGAAGTTCAAAAGTCTCCTTCCGAGTGTTCTGCCTTGCTTGGTAGTCCGGATGAGCCAGAGTCGAAGAAATCAGACAGTCATGATTAAAGTTAGACTACAGTTTCAATAAGGAAAAAACAAATACATATATGAATTTTCAACAGTAATAATAAATTGTATTTCTCCGCCGGATCATACAAAGCATATTCTATAGTGTAATGTTACAGGCATTCAAGAAGACCGATTTTGTGAAATACAATGCAAGGTGACATTTTTTCGACAGTAGTACCGTTACATATACAAGAAAAAGTACACAAATCATTATTATATATATTACTATATACATTAAGCAAAGTTAAATACAATATTATCATTACTACAATCAAAAATATTTGTCGCAGTTTGCAAACAAAAAATAATAAATCCAGAGAAGCCATAAAAACGTACGTATCACTAAAAGTTAAAGGATATACCATGAAAATATTTACACTTTTTGTGAATTGACAATGAATTTCTTTACAAATTGACAAATAGAATATAATAATTATTATTAGGAGGATGCAAAAAAGCTCGTGAAAGACTAAAAATACCTATAATAAGGCTTAATTGGCGCGTCTTGTGTGAAAACAGGCATTTCAAAATTGTTATACATCCTTCCGTGTTTCCCACACCCATATAAAAGCCAGGGAGAATATTGAAGACATTCCAAAAAAAACACATACAAAGGACATTTTCGTTACATTTTTACAGTTCCATCTACATGTTCCATATAAACTATTATATGTACAGCAAAAATGCTGACGAGTTTGACAAAACTGTTCCAAAGTTTTTCTGCTTAAAACATTCCATCAAGAAGTTTCATCATACTGTTAAATCCTCTTCCAACTCTACATAATCACCACAATACAGACTTTTCATTCATTTTCATACAAAAAATGAATACAGATTATAAAGAAGCATATTTAGTAAAAAAACAAAAAGCAATCTGCATTTTCTATAAAAATTAAATGCATTTTATAAGGAGTTTAAAATGTTAGCCAAAAACAAACTCGAGTGATGAAAATAAAGATTTTATTATTGTGAGCGCAGCAGTTGAAATAAAATAGAAAAATGGTATACTTCAAGAGAAGGTTGAAAGCAGGGATTTTGTTTTGACTTTCTTTTCAACAGCATGAAATTTCACAGCGATCTTGACTCTTTGTTTACATTTCTCATTTCCTTTCATCCCACTCGGCCTAATAAACGTTCATCGTCTTTCACGGATTCATGGATTAAAAGAAAAAAGGCATTACAAGGGGCTACCTTGAAAGCCTAAATTGAGATTGAGACTGCTTGAAAGGAAAAAGGTGAAGAAATTCTTTATTTGCTTCCCCCTTGACGAGGAATATCACTGAATGGACTATGTCTAGCATTGGCTCCACCTAACCTGCCGCTTATCTCATTTCGTGTGCTCAAAGCGGAAATACAGCAGCGTATACGGGGAGACCCATGTCACTGCTCATTTCCCAGCCAAAGGAGAAAGGAAAGAAGAGAGAGAGCCACTCTTTTTTCTGCTTCTTTTCAGAAAGGAAATAGTGTAGGATTTCTATTATTTGCAAATGGAGTACATGCTTATTTCATTATATAATATTTATATATTTCTTCCACTACTCATGAATATAGTTATCATAAATGAACGGATGATGGCATCGATTTTTTCCTTGTCTTTTCACTCGCATTCCATTTTCTCCCCCTTTGCATTAGCCCTGTGCGCTCCTACCATCTCAAAAGTCGAAAGCTTTCTGGCCCCGTGCTTTCTCTTTTAGTCTTCACTCACAATCCTGTGGAGAGTAAAAGTATTTAGGGAGACATATGTACATACGTACATACATGTGCATACCTTTACCTATCTGTCACAATACTGGTAACTGGCAACGAAGCATGAGAAATCCAATCCAGTGCTTTCACATGACGGATAATTGTTTCGTTAATTCAAGGATGGCATCTTGTTTTCAGGTTCGAGTTTCTACATTAGTGAATGCTAGCACAATGTGTGCACATCTTTCAAGTTTATCATTTTAAAGTTGCATACATGCCTAAGCATAATGGAGGTCGTGTGGGATGATAATTGCATTATAAAATGCAAAAAGGTCTATGTCATCCTTGAATTCTAGGAGGGATGTATGAGTGAAACAATCCCTTGATTTACCTAACCCTCGTTGGAAAGCAGTAGAGACAGAGCCCATTTCACTGCCTATCCCGTCAATGCAGGGATTTTCCCCCTTTCCCAAGCCCACACTTTACCTACTCCAGTGCAGTCATGTTTTCCTTTCCGTTCTGTCATGCGATTGCACTGCTTGAAGAAAGGAAAGTTTATGAGGGAAAAGGGGTGATGGTGACTCACTTTTCTTCTTTTCCTTCTCCTTCCATTCATTGCGCGGTTTACGGTGTTGGTTGGTATAGACGATGGCGGTGGGCTCGGCTCAATTTATCCTCTTCCCATAAGAAAAATATAGGGGAAGCAAAACAATTCTTTAAAAAAACAAACTGGGATGAGAATCTTTTTTTCCTCCGTTTGCTATCTACTGCAACACTGAAAGTGGCATGGCCTGTCCTCATCCCCATCTTTTCCCATTTTTTATATCTATACAGCGTTTTAGCGGAGCTGTAGTGGAGAAGCATCAAACAAGATCGACAACAAAAACAAGTGTGGCAACAAATGCATACATATATGTTATCGCAGGGTTACCTTCTTCTCACCACCACACATATAGGTATATAAACTTTTTTATAGAATCTCTCTGGAGAATCAACCCAATTGATTGAATGGGTATATAGTCATTCCACAAATGCAATTTGTGAAATAGACTTGTAGAAGGTACTCTAAAGACAAAAAAAGTAATTCCCTCATTCTTTCCTCTTTTATTGAAAGTAAAAGAAAAAAAGTATGCCATTCTAGACGGGAATAAAAGCCGCCGCAATTTCACTTTTTCATTTGTATTTTCACTTGAAAGAAAGTGCAAAGAAAAAGGAGTACGTGCGTGCAGCCTTCAAGCCCGGTCTGTGAGAGGATAATGAAGGGAGAAATCATGGAAATGTGTGTGATGTTACAAAGTTGGGAAACAATATATAAGTATATCAGCTCAATATTTTTTTCTCCTTTCTGGAGAAAACTAGAGCGTATTTTTTCAGCAAATAGCTACATACTACGTGCAGTGTGCCATATTCCTGTGCAATCCACTCCTCTCCGTTCACACCTAGGTCACACGGCATGTCCTATACAACTTTTATGCTTCTGACGGGAAATGGAGAGAAAAAATGGTTCGTGAGAATACTTTAGCTCGTCTTCCAAAGGCACGGGAAAAAATATGTCTATGTATTGGTTGCCCATATAATTAAAGGAGAAAACATATCACACTTTTTTTATGAGACGGGGAAAGCAAATACTACTGCCTAAGTATTTATACATGGATGGATTAGGTACTTACTTTTAGAGCTTTCTATTTTAAGCAGGCAGATAGATCGTCCGTGCTAAACGGAGTCATTTAAGGATTTTTATTGCGCACACAGGACTCACAATACATGGATGACAATGTAAGACACGAAGTGAAGGGAAAGTAAAACAAAAAAAGGTCCTTAAAGTCGTTTCCATCATCGTCTCAGCCCTTCCACTAGGCCACTCCGAGGAAAGGAAGGCCTAATAGGAAAGTGTAATCTTTAAGGGCTTGTTTCACTACAGTGTGGAGTGGAGCTGTGTGAAATGAAGCGTGTGTGTTTCTCGTATCCTCTTATAAGCTAAGGTTATGCTGATGGTGGTGGTAACCAGGAAAGGCTGGAATAGTAGTATGGGCTCACACTCTTTCTCGTGAGTTTCCCAGTTTTACCCTCCTTTCCAATGCACTCCTTCCTTTCTCTCTTGTGATGGAAGTGAATGAAAGTAGAGTTTGTAAAATAATATTGCTCATTGTAAAATCATACTTCCTTACTCACTAGTTTCCTCATAGACACGGCAGTAGTAAGATGTGAAAACACCACCCAGAAAGAAGGAAAGGGATTTATTTTGAGTGAGATTTTTTTGTATTTGTACTTTCTCTATTATAAGTATTTTGGTGGAAAAAGTGAAAGAAAACAAAGTGTGTATACGGAACATGGAAGGCCTATGTTTTAGGTCGCTCCATTAATGGTGGTGGGTGGGCACTGGCCACGAGCATAAAACTTTCCCATTAAATTGCCATTTTTACATTATGCATTAAACGGTAATTGGTTGAGTGCATCAAGTACAAAAATAATGGCTAGAGATCAAAAGACATGAATTTGTGCAAAGTTGGGATCTCACAGAGTCGTAAATTGCATTATGCATCCGACATAATACTTCAGTTGAGACGGAGTGAAAGTTTGACTTGATTACAGATGCAATAAACTCGGCCCTCTTGAGTTTCAAAGAAAAAGTGTTCGTGAGCTTTAGGTGAAATCGGGGGTTTTAGTTGTTTTTAATGTAATTACACATAATTTATTGAAGCTTTCTCTGCTTTCCGCCACCTCACAAAACTGTAGGGGTTTCAGTAATACGCAACAATTAGACAGGGCAAAAAATTAGACAATATACAGCTTTCAAAAAAAAGTATGCGCATTCAAAATTTTAAATAAACTAATTTTGACGATCGATCTGATGAACGAATATATTTGAAGATATTTAAAGATTCTTCCGTAATCAATCTTAAGTATTTTTGAAATTAGTAAAAGGAGAAACTACTATTCGCTATATAAATAACAAGACAAAAAAAGGATGACTACTTTTTTACGTATTTTACTCAAGATTAAGATTCTCAGGTAGTGACGAAACGTGGTTCATCATAACTTGTAAATTAATTGTGACTCGGAGTGAAAAATAGTAAGAGTTGTCAGTATTTGGCTGCATTTCCGTCTAGTTGTGGGGAAGCGATGAAATGAATCGGAGACAATTTTGACCGACAAATAATCCGGTTCAACGAACCCTTTGGGACGCGTATTATAGAAGAGTAATTATTTTTTGTACTCACATTTCAACAATGGCGAATCCATTCCTGTTTGACGCTGACTACGGCGGCGGTGCGGTAGCTGCGTCTGCGGATCTCTCAATCGCCTCATCCGCGGCAGCCGCCGCCGCTGCGAATCCATTTCTCAGTGATTTTGGTGGTGGCGGAGACGTTGGAGTGTCAATGCCAGACTATGGGGCTGCTGCTCCAATGGCTGCACCGGCGGAAGTGAATCCATTTTTGAGTTATCAACCTTCAGCGGCGGAAGGGACCTACACGACCATGTCACATGATAGCGTGGTAATGAGCGCAGTTGGAGGAGGAGGTGGGGCTGCTGCCGCGGCTGCTGCTTCGAATCCATTTGCTAGCTTTTTGGATGCTTCAATGGACACCACTCCCGCCCCTGCTGTTCCAATGATGTCTGGCGCGACATCCACTGGAGCTGCTGTGTTTGGCACTGAACCCGTAGCTGTGGATCAAGGAATGTCACTCTTTGGGGGATCTGACCCGACTCCAGCAGTGGCTGTCGAGAATTTGTTGGACATCCAAGAGGAACCTGCAAGACCACCTCCAGCGAGTGTTCCATCATCAACGAAAGATTTACTGGAGACTGTGACAGGGGCTTTGGAGGCAACTTCAGATAGTTTATTGGATAGGCTACGGGCCAACCAGCCAAGTCCACTTCCTCAAGTAATTCAGCCAAGCCCTTCACCAAGATCGCCTTCACCTGATTTACTAATGGGAGACGATCCGCCTCCGCCTCCACCACCCTCTGCGAATCCACTACATCCATCACCCGGTATTAATCAGGTAGATTCAATAATGGACCTGTTTGACACACCAAAGTCGACTAGCGGGCCCAAATCCTCACAGGAAATTTTGGGACTGTACAATTCATCGACAACGACTGCTGCTCCATCGAAGCCTGAGCCTCTCCTGGATTTGTTAGACTCGATACCTCCCGCTCCATCAGCCAGTGAAACAACAACGATATCGGAGCCGCCAGTTGTTCAAGCAGAGGCGGAGATGACTGAGCACAAAATGGAAGTGGATTATCAGCCACAAGACCAAGCACCACCTGTCACATCCGCTGAGCCTGTAATTGCTCCAGAAGAAACAACGAAACCTCCGGAGGAGGAACCTGCCACTGTGGTAGAGCCTCCAAAGCCACAGCCAATGAGACCACCTCCGCCTCCTCCTGCGCCCAAAGCTGCCCCACCGGAGAGACCGAAACCCCCTCCACCTGCACAACCGCCAGTAGTACCGCCGCAACCTCAAGTTGCAGCGGCCCCGCCACCAGTAGTACCACAACAACCAGAGCAGCCTCCTCCCCCAGCAGCAGTACAGCCTGAACAGCGATCCCCTCTGCCCAGTAGACCACCGCCACCAGTGCCACCTGCTCCTAGAGCCTCACCTCAACCTCAGCAACAGATCCCAGAACCTCAGCAGCAAATAAAATCCCCTTCTCCTCCAGCGTCATACGCGACCACACCCTCTCCAACGAAGGCACCTCCTGTACCATCACAGCCGGCTGCACCAGCGCCCCTACCAGTAGCACCAGTGGCCCCGCCTCCTGCACCCGTTGTGCCGCCCGCACCAGCCGTTTCAGCTTTTGATCAGCCGTCAAGCATCACTAGCAACAGTATTACCGGCTCCTCTGCGCTATTCGGGTCAAGCAATATTTCAAGTAGTCCTTTTGGAGGAGTCACGACCGAGTATTCAACGACTGGAGGCAGAGACGCTTTCTCAAGTTCAGCTTCCCCTGCACCAGCGCCTGCAAAAACTGCACCTGCCTTTGCTGCCGCAACCGCTGGAATGGGAGACTCCTTCGACGCATTCGAGGCAAAGTTCAGCCGGGCAGGAAATACTTCTGGGTCAAATGCGTTTGGGGATCCGTTTGGAGGTAATTCTGCAACGACGACAACAACAGGTACCTCGGGAGGAGATTCGGCCTGGGGCGATAGTGGTGGAGGCTTTGGAGCGTCGGATACAAGCTCTGGATTTGGAAATGACGCAGGATTTGACAGTTTCCTTTCGCTGACAGAACCTCCTCCTGTTCCCCAGAGCACTCCAGCAAAGCGCTCTCAAGCTGGAGACGATGATGATTTTGACGAGGAGGAGAAGGATATGTCGATTGTTATCAAGTAAGCCCCCATCCTTTGATAGGATAAATAATTATATGAAAAACGCAAAACATATTAAATGTGCTGATTTGATGTCATTTCTTAGACCTAAATCAGATAAAGATTTCAGCCTAACGCTTGCGCCAGCTCTTGCGCCTCCTCCCAAAAGTCCCGCAATGTCAACGGGATCTGCGTTCAGTGACGAAAACACCGCGTACGTTCCCTTTCTATCTTCTGCAAAGGATTCCCAGAAGCCGGGATCGAGAGAGCCTCCTCCAACAACTGTGCATAGATCAGATTCTCAAGACAGCCCCCAAACACCACTTTACGAAGAGGACCAGTCCCAACCACTGGAAGACTTTCCTCGGATACACTACGTTGGGGAAGGCTGGGAAATGTTCATGCGGCTGCCAAACAAAAAGAAAATTACGGGACAGCGTTTCTGGAAGAAATGCTTCGTTAAAGTTGGCTATCAGAATGATGTACCAGTAGTTCAAATATACAATGCCAAGGGAGAAAAGGATCCATTCCAAGAGATACCGTTGCAGCCGTGCTATTCCGTATCTGAAATAAGTATGCCTTAACAAATCATGATAACTCGTTATTCCTTTGCTGCTTTGGGGTTTTTAAATATTATTGAATCACCATGTATTAGGTGCTCAGCAATTTGATCAGTACGGAAAAGTTTTCACAATCAAGATCCAGTACATCTTTTACAAGGAGCGGCCGGGTGTCCGACCTGGTCAAATTAGCAAGGCCAGTCGGATTTCTGACAAACTAACCCAATTCGCTGCCTACGCTATACAGGGTGACTATTCGGGAGTGAAGGAATTTGGGAGTGACTTGAAGAAACTGGGAGCTCCCATTGAACACGCTCCTCAGGTCCTATACACTATTATTATGGACTATGACTTAATCGTTTGAGTGTTTGTATGCAGTATTGAGTATGCTAATTGGCTAATAGTAAGTGCTTTTACATGATTCTAGGTCTCTCAACTTGTAAAACTTGGGATCCATGCGTTCTGGAAGCCATTGAATTCAGTAATTGTGTTCAACTAGATGAATTTGAAAGCACTCAAACAATAAAGTAAGAGACAAACGTAGGCAGTTCCACGAACCAGAAGCAAAAAAAATCATGAAAAATGTATGACCAAATCTTAATCTCGTGCATTATAGATTTAAGCCCCCAGACGCCTGTTACATCGAACTGATGAGATTCCGAGTGCGACCTCCCCGTCACAGGGAGCTTCCTCTGCAAGTGAAAACAGTTTTCACTACCATAGGACAACGAATTGAAATTCGAAGTGATATTCTCGTCCCGGGATTCACGAGTAGAAAATTGGGACAGATTCCTTGTGAGGATGTTATGGTGCGTTTTCCCATTCCTGAAGAGTGGATCTACATGTTCAGAGTGGAAAAGCATTTTAGATATGGTTCCGTTAAATCGGCTCATCGGAGGTGAGGCTGGATATGGGCGCTTTGCAAAAAAAATAATTACAGCTTTATATTCATTTTTATGTTTCATTGCAATTTTGAATCTTGTAGGAGTGGTAAAGTGAAAGGCATTGAGCGCTTATTGGGAGCAGTGGAAGCCGTTGAGAACAGTTTGATGGAAACGACGTCAGGCCAAGCCAAATACGAACATCATCACAAGGCAATTGTATGGCGAATCCCTCGGCTTCCCAAAGAAGGCCAAGGTTAATTGCTGTGCTAATAAGATTTTTGTCTCATTTGAGAGGACTTTTTAAATAATTGTGTTACTCTGATTGAATTTTTAAAAGACTAAAAAATGATTTTCTTTTTTAGGTGCTTATACAACGCATTCCTTCTTCTGTCATATTACACTCCAAGCACACGAGCGTGTGCCAGATAACCTTAGTCGGTACTGCTACATAGAGTTTACCATGCCACACACGACCGTGTCACACACGGTTTGTCGTTCAATATCAGTTCCATCCTGCGACGATCCTCCAGAAAAGGCGAGTCACGATTGTAATCTCATTTTAATCATTTTCCTTTTAAAAATGAGCTCATGAAGATTAATTGCATGTTTTCATTCTTTAGGCATGCCGTTACTTATCGCGCCATGAATACATCTGCGAAATTGAGTGAGTCAAATTAAATTAGAATATTCCGCTTATTTTTTTTTCAGCTCATTTTTCTTATCGATTTTGTCGTTTGTCTTTTCTAGACATTCTCAAGGAGTTACGCCTGCCACGTATACAGCAGCAGCGGCAACAACCAAGAAGGAGGAACCACCACCACCACCGGAAGAGGAAAAGCCGATGCCTGGAAAGGCAGAATCAGACTCTGACTTTTCAGACGATTAAAAATCCAAAGTAAGTCTAATTTGTGCAAATTGTAGGAGCAAACATGTACTATTACATTTAGTGGAAAAAGAAATCTCGTCAAGTATTTATCAAATCAAAATCATTTATTCAAACCCAGAAAAAATTGTTTATTTTTTCTTGAAAGTTGAACTAACATTAACATTCGCATACAAAACATGACGAATACATGTAATATGTTAGAGCAGCGTGTAAAGCAAAATGGTATTTTTCAATCGTACCAGTCAGGTCTATTTAAATGTTCTATTTATTGCTAATAAAGAATATATTCCCGGAAACATAACTTGAAAGGAAGAATAGAGTGAAATTATGTGGATCTGATTGAAGTTTTGATGGACGATGATGAATGGAGCGTGCGTAGGTATTAGTGGAGTATACTCACAATCACATTAAAACTAGACCAATTAGCTAAATATTTACTACTAAAATATCTCATTTGATAAAATGAATTTCGACAAAGAAATCTCAAAAGGTGTCATGAGTAAAAAAAACCTTTCCGTAAAAGAATACCAGCCAAAGGAAAAAAACTTAAAAAATGAAAGGTATGCTTCAGTTGTGTAAATTCAAATATTATGCTACTATTTCAAAAGCAAATATTGTACTTCAAAGAAAATATGAGACAACTAATAAACTCGTCATATTTCGGAGCTGCGATTCGATTTGTACATTTGAAAAAATATTTCACAATAAAGAAACTGCCAATGAGTCAATTCTGAAATGTGTACAGCAAGACAAGAGGTATGGCTTCCAATGCAATGTATTCAAAGAAAAAAATGAAGTGAAAGTTAAATTATTTTGCAAAGGTCGGTAACCGGCAGTTTTGCAAACAAAAGAGTGGTGGATTTGGGGATGAAACATGGAACACTGATCCGAAGAGAAAAAAATATTTTGAAAAAATCCAGAATGCGTAGTGAACCAATAGATTTTATGATACATACGTCATATAAAAAGTGAATGCTAGTTAGACAATTTTATTCAATGAAGTACTGCTACAATCATCACAAAACAAAGAATGATATCATCATTAATTTAAAGTGAACTGATGAATACGTAGGTCTAAATTATATAAGTCCTATACAAATAAATCATACAATAAGAAAGAAATCAATAAAGTAACTGACAAATATACTAGTACCGTCGTTAGTTTTGAAAGGAAAGACAAAAATATGTAAATGTAATAATATGTATCAAAAAAAAGAATATTTACTGCGTAAAATATACCATAAAACTTATGTAAAAAGCAGCTTAATGATGAAAATGATAAATAATGATAATACCGTAAATGATGAGATGGAATGGATAATAAAAGAAGTGCATGAAAATATCGCCGAAAATGGTTCGAAAGTTTAATGGTTTATTTTATTGTACTTATGCATGTGTCAATCGAGTCACTGTTGCAAATTTTGTGACTCGATTAAATCATTGATGGAACCCGTAAATTTTTCGTAGGATTCCCGACCGGGCCTGAATGCAGACTTCATTCAAATCTGAGATTTATGAGTTCAAATAGAAAACGTCTAGTTTTATTGCTCGTTCACTTTTACAAACTTAATATTTATTACCAACTATAAATAAATTTTTGCTGCTTCCTGTTCCTACTTCCTGCAGTTGTACATAATTTGTAACTTTTGAATATCAGTGCCTTGGAGTGCATCAACGGATCCAATCGGTTCTCCCGTCTACGAAATCATTACAATTGCGCAATTGTTAAGGCACATGAATTTATAAACTTTCAATTTTAGGAGAGTTTGTGTTCGTTAATACCTTTGAAGTCATTGTCGGCTGGCCGTTAGAGCTGAAACCCATCGAATCATAATGCATAATAGATCTGTAGTTGTAAGGGACTCCAAATGTGGTCACTTCTGAAGCCGGGAATTTATCGAAAGCGTATTCCAAGCCTGTAGGAAGTAAGATGCATAAATATTTATAAGTGGAAACATACCTTTTTGCGGACTATACGATAAAAACTCAAATCAATTTACCTGGGATAACATTCTGCCAGTGAATATTAACATAGTCATCACGGTCAGGGCGGCCATGTTCATGATGGAATCTGAACAAATTATAACGTCATTATTGCGTAAAAGGTGTGCGTTTTGCCTTTTACATTTTAGGCAGAAAGGCTAGAAAGCAAAATTTGATTATACCCGAGTGCATGAATCATTTCGTGCATAACCGTCCCAATTCCCATGCATCCTGGACTTTGAAGATTCATATCCTGCAAAAATCAAATTTTATGTTGAATTCCATGAAAATTTTATTGCAGATAGGGTCAAACAATTTGAAATTAACCTGTCGCCCAATTCCCAGTCTCCCGACGTATGAATTGCATCCATTATTAGTTCCCTTAATAATGTACACATAATCTCCACTTGGGTTTGATCCTGGAGGCCAAATACCAAAAGATACGCAAGGAATGATTTGCATCAGATTATACATGGCGTCGTTAATGGCTTGACGTTCCTGATCATCTATTAAAAATGAATATCATATATTAAACACGTACATATGTAAAATCGATAGATGATTTGAGAAATTGTATTTTACTGTATGCTCCATCGGGATAGACATTGAAATTAGTCCAACGATAACGTGGATCAATCATTCCATTCATTGCCCCAATCAACGTATCGTCCCTGGTGGTGCACGTCGGGGCAGTTACATTTTTGAAAGGACTAATGGCACCTGTAATAATTAAGAATGATTTTATTTTGAACCCCCGCTTTATCTCATAAAAAAGATCTTTTGAAACTAGAAAGTTTACCCGGAACTGGAGGTGTTGGAGGTAATGGTCTGTTTACTGACTTCCCAAAACAGGCAGTCAGTGTTGTCCCAAAAACAAGTAGGCACAGTAGAGATCTCATGATTCTAGTCCTAAAGTATATGAACCCAGAATGTAATACTGATTCAAGGCGCTTGCTTCAATTACTAAATTGTGTAGGTCATTTCGTTGCATCATTTTATAAGCTTTCCCGTAATTGCCTTTTAATCCACATTGACTTTGTTTGTTTAAAATCAATTATTTAGGCTCTGTCGTTATCATCAATCTTGTCATTTTAGAGTGTCTCATTTAGTTTATGCAACAAATACTTGCTTGATGCAGGATGCTTGTTTAATTGAGCTCTGTACGTCTTTGACATTTTCAAGTGCTTCAGATTGTGTAGCATTGCCACGTGAGGAACCATTTATTGTAAATTAATTGTTTTAAACCGTCAATCATTTAGGTTTGGTAACACTTCTGCAAGTGTGTATTCATACTCCCGTTCTCAAGTTTAATTACACAATCTTGAAGTGTTGTTAAATAAAAGCATTTGTCAATACCATGATCTGAATTCAATGAATTTAAAGATTTTAGTTATTATATACGTTATTGGAGTTAAACAGCAGTTACGAAATCGTGTCATAATGCCAATGTCAAAACATGCATGGCGCCATTTGTAGCACGAATCACACTATTTATTTAACAAATAAACCGGTTGTTACATATTAGTTTCTCAATTGTGTAAAAATAGATTCATTTAAATGAAACGTTTGATTAAATGACGAGCAATCATAATTTTTTTATATATAATCAAAAAGGCAAAAGGATGACACTATCATCGTCGTTAACTTCCTTGCGATCCGGAGTTTTTCTAGGCAAGAGGCATCTTCGAGCTTTCAAACGGTGAGTTCTTAGTGTGACTTTGGATGAGTCAATCAGCCCTTCTCCATTGAATTCCAAACGGTTTCTTCGCTTAGGTGAAGAGTCTGCACTACTGCCTATTCGGTCCCGTTTCGAGGAGGGAGTCAGGAAGTTAACAGGAGTCATTTTATAACCATCTCCGGGTCCTGATGCGGGTCTGTCCCTCGACTGTGAGATTTGAATGGGATTACGCGGAGTAACGCGTGAGGGAGTCTTCTCTTCGACGACATCGCTTAAAGTCTGAAGTTCTAATCTGTATGCGTCCACGTTATTCAACTTTCCCTTTTTATGACCAGCAACTGCTGTACATTCCAACAGTGTGTTATTCATCGTCCAATGTAGGGTTTCTGATGGTAGATAATTTTCAGTCTCATTTTCTTCGTCAATGTCTTGGGTAACTGGCTGAGCTTCAATAATGGGATCACAGACGTTAGATTCCAAGTCTTCATGATTTATCTCGGTAACTACATCTTCGCTCCCTACCTCTGTAATGAGGTCACTGCAAGGCGTCTTTGGACTTTGATATACTGGGAATAAAGCAGAAATGTGCTCCTTTGGATTTCCATTTACCTCTTTGAAAAAAGCTGAATTTGAAAAACAAAAAAAAAACATACTGTCTTCTTAGGCAGTTCATAAAACTCTTGAAAAAGTCAAAGTGAAAAAGCACTTTTTACCCTTTTCCAAAATTTTCAGTTGGAAAGCTTTCAGCAAGTCTAATGCTTTCTTCGTTTCTCTTGAGGATGCGTTTTCAACTCTTCCTCTAGATAATCCTTTAGCCTTGCTTTTAAATTCTTTCTGAAACGCATCTCTTTTTAGGGCTCCTCTACCCTGATCTCCACAAGTAGCTTGAATTCGCTGATAAATTCTCTTTGTCGTATTCTGTATTCTCGTTTGGATATACTGGAGTTCCTCCTGGAGCATACAGAGTCGGGAAGAAAGCTCGTGACATTTATGGCACAGAGGTGGAGTCAGCGTTTCAGTTTCAATCCCATCACCGAACACAAAATCGTCTGGAACGTCAATCCCCAGATACCGGCATAAGTCGACAAACGGAGGGATTCTCTCCTCGAGAGGTAAACTATGCACGAAGCGATTTCTCAACGGGGTGCAAGGACTAGACAACAAGGGGACAGCAGACCCTGCTGGGGACGGAGAAGGTGATCCACAATTTCTGTCAATTCTCCCAAGGCAGTATAAGCAGAAGCCTTGCAAGTTAATTAGTGTCCTTGCACCAAGTGTCGTTTCCATTTTGATTGACTCACTCAGAAACGGCGAGATTTTTGTGAGGATTCTTTCATCCGAGAATCAATGTTTCACAGGAATATTTTATTTCTGCATTTATGAAAGAGCAAAGATATGTGAATACCGCTAATAAAAACAAGTTTATTCCTGAAAACCTCCTCTGATCTCCTTTGTCATGGAGCTGTTCTATGCTTTACGGCCAAGCATGGGCCTGATGATAAAAATTTTGTTCGTTGAGAGATTTCAGCTTTTTATGTGGACATGAATCAAGCCTAGGAAATGCGTAGATAGTATTTAATGCGTAATCTTTAATCCATGTGGTACCTTACTCACTCTCCTCACTGCTCTGTATTACGTGCTATTATCATCCCACATAATCATGCATGATGCATGTGTATCACATATATTCCTTTGAGGCTTACTTTGTTGCTGTTTATGACAATTCAACCTCGCATCGTGAGCCGTCTCGAGTGTAAAATGCTGGAGGAATAGGTACGTTAATTTTTTCAACTAAGTTGCAGCAAAATCCTTGCTCAAATGTAGTTTGTTAACTACATTTTTTAAAAAAATTGACTTCATTATATCATATATCGTTATTGTCAAAAAATCAAAATTATTATGAGTGCATCGAAAACATAAATAGGTAAGTACATATATAGATAATTTTGTTTATTTATGACTCAGTGATTATTTAATGCCATGAAAAAATACCATCCGTTTGGGAGCGTTTATAAAGAAGTCGTCGTCTCGGAAAGAACTGAAAAGGATTTACAAGTTTCTCAGATCTTTTTATTATAGTTTTTGTTTACTAGTGTGCACTTTTGAATCATTTCATGCTAATTAATAACTCAATATGAATAACAATAAATTATGCATACAGTAGGCAATATAATAAATAAAAGAATTGTGTTTAATACGCGACAATATCTGTTTCCTCTGCAAACTTTTCCCGTATGTATATATATTTCTATTAATAGCAAAACTGAATGTAATTGAAACCGCCACTTTCATCTCATTCATTTGTTTGAGCTCGACAAGGTGATATTTTGTGGACATCTCAAACTCGCAAAATTCTTTGCACACATTGTCAAGTTCAATGGGTACCGGCTCAAAGCAATAGACAGGCAGTCAGCTTCTTGCTATATCCTACTTGGAAGTACAGGATCAATACAACAAATACTTTAATTCTGAGAGACTTTAGCTTTTGTGTGGCCTTTTCTTGCATACATAGCTTTCTGTCTTGTGGGAAAAGCAAATGAAATGAGGAAAAGCAGGGGTTGCTCCATCAGCCTGAGTCAGTCGTAGCCTGGCTTTTCCCAGAGTTTGAGCAAGCAGCACTACCCACGCCATTCTTCTCCGATGCTGATTTCGTGCGAAAGGTGTAAGTTGGGGTAGCAAAGGAAGCACGCATTTTAAGGGAAATCAACCTACTAAAAGCAAGTTTGTGACGGGAAAAACTCATTTTCCCCTACTTAGGAATGAGTAACTGACTCATTCCTCCTATTTTTATTGTTCCTCGCCTTCCTTCCTGTCTCCATATTTTCCCTCGTCATAAAAAACGTCCATCCTAAAGTAGGAACATTAATGCCAAAATTGAAAATTGGCAAGTCACAACAACAAGGGAAAAGGAGGGTAGTCGCAAGTAAATTTGCATTAGTCACCTTCAATATTGAAATGGGACTGGTTCATTCAATTCCATTAAAAGTTGAACCATGATTTCAGAGACAGCTTGGACTTTGCCGGACAATGGTGTTGTTTAAAAGGACGCATCAATGAAAAAAGAAGTCACGCTCGCGTGTCTACATAAATTTACGCAGTTAATTACTCCCGTTCCACTTCTTCCCAGTACATCAACAGTAATTGAATGCGTCTCTACTTTTGCTTAATAAATATAATAGAAAGTTTTCATCGGACATTTTCCCAACGTTTCAAAATCTCCGTGTTTTGTGTAATAATAAAAAAAGACTCTCCACTTCTTTACAAGAGACACTGGCATCATGGAAGCGCTCCAATTCGTATGTTAGAAATTGCTAAGCAAATAAGATTGAGTCGATATTTTGTATAGTGTATTGACTCATCCTCACTTCACCGGTCAAGTAAACTACTCCGCCTCTATCTGGGCAAGTGCTCAAAGAACTTCAAACGAAGCCAATGTAAACTTTGGATGTACTGCATTAAATGAACTTAGTTTGATAGTGATCGTGACACTCTCCCGGAGGAAAAAGCTTGGTAGGCTGAAATTCTTTAAACTGTCTACGTCGAAGCGTGTAAGGCTTTCTACAAGGTGTACAAGAATGCTTTCACCGAAGAGACCTTTTTAAAGGATGAAAAATTAGAGCACGTGTGTGCCCACAAACGTTAAGCACGGTGTGTTAGCGTCATGAATACATTTTGTTAGACGACAAGAAAATAATGATGAAAATGTATTTGCCTGTGGACTCTAAGCCTGGGAAAAATGAAGGTGTAATCTGTTAAAGGTGTGTAAAAAGTGCACGTTGTCCATCCATCATCATCCAACACGAAAGCGGTATACAAGATTGATGCTGTCTCACTACCTTTCCCTCTCTCTCTCTCTCTCTCTTTCTCTTAAGCGGCGTGAGTCTAGAGTTTCATTTGGGGACGACCTTGTTTACTTTGAGACCTCCCTCATCCAGTCCAGCTTGCTTCGCTTTTGAGTTAAGTGCGGAAACGGTCTTAAGTGAAAAGTGAAACGAGTAAATATAGAACCTCGTCTTCATTTAGAAGACGGGAAACTGAGTTGGAAGGGAATTTTTCTTGTGAAAAGAAAACTTTTTTTCTCTCTCCACTACACTCGCCAGTCTCTGTAGATTCTCTCTCTCGCACACGACATAAAACAACTAAATCTTCTCCCATTTTGTGTTCCCAAATTTCACCACCAACCAAAGGACAAAGACAGTGACAAAAGGTGGATGGTTAATGCCAACGCGAAAGTGCACAGAAACTGATCTTGATGACAACTCATTGAGATTGAGGTCACGTGTCCTTCCTTTGTACTCTCACACCGAGATACCTACTCACCAAACTTTATCCATTTAAGGGAGACGATAGAGCAAGTGTATATTTCAAAGGCCATCATCGTCAACCTCGTAAAAGATAGCGAGATTTTTCTTCAAAAAATATGGATGACAAGATTTTTCTGTATGCGGTTTTGTTGGAGCTGAAAACATGGGT
>JAHZMY010002550.1:0-11879 GCA_027743915.1 Seira sanloemensis | reverse complement strand
ATCATGTTTGGAACACAAGCGTGTGCGAGAGCACTGTGGACCACGAGCCTCTCTAGAACATTTTTAATGTAGACATTTCATATTCGCAATACGTAAACTCCAGAAAATTTAGTGAAATACGTGGGAACCCGGCGATGATAGCAGGAAAAACCCGAGCACAGCGTATAACCAAAGGATATAACAACTGGGGAAACATGATAGTCGATTTCTTTCAATTTTTTCTTTGTTGGTGATGCGTAAATTCTGTGCCTCTTTCTCAGAAAAAATTAGACTTGAAAGCACATCTCATCGTTTAATTATTTTCCTGGGAAAGGGCTTATAAAGTTTTTGGGTATAAATATTGTACAGTGTATAACCTGTTCAAGGGCGGAAAATAGGATTCACACTATTTAAAAAGTAAGTAGATATCATAGAAGAGAAGCAGTATTACAATGAAAATAGAAATTACATGTAGGATAACGAGCACTGGTGTATCATATGCACTTAAGTATAAATAGAATCTCCAATAAAAGTTTTTTTGGTATGCAACTCTTTCATTTGCCAGTACTTGAGTTGAGACGAGTTATCTCAAACTTTATGTAGTAATGAACTCACTGCGATTTGAGCAATTAGTAGACGAGAATCCTACAAAATCATTACCGGTCTCTGTGTACAAAGTGCAGCTAGGTATGTCTGATTAATAATAATACATTTCTAACTTTGCCCGTGGAAAAAAGTTATTTCTTATCATCTTATCAAATTTCGGAGAATGTCTGGAAAAAAATAAAGTTCTTTGAAAGGCACAATGAGCCCAGGGAACAGCTACTTTTTGCATAAAAAGTGATGAATTAAAATGTAAAAGTTAGATGAAGCACGTGTACGCCGTAAGACGATTCTGTCGCTTGAAATTCTCTAGAGAGGCGAAAGGAAAATTCAGAGGAAATTCAGTTGCTTCCCGCAAAATCCTATTCCAGTCTTTATAAATTTACATGTAATTGAGGGAATTAAGGAAATTAATGAATGGTGGAGTGTGGAAGGCATCCGATAAGAAGATTTTCTCCACACCAACGCAGATAACACAATGCCCAATGACCAGAGTTTCTTCGTGGCATGGATTTCTGAGTAAAATTGACATTCGCTGTGTAGCTCTAATCTTCCAAGACAGGGAAACTATGTCAACGCTGAAAAACGACTGATTTGCACAATTTCGGTTGGCAAAAGTGAAACGTGCAGATGCCAAAGACGACTACTGCTCGGGTTTACATTACAAACTTCCGTGGAAGCGTCATTTCCTTCGAAGTGTGCAACTCCAACCGTATTCTTCTTGAGACAACATTTCAACTCTTTCCATCTCATCCTAATTCAATTGACGATTCTTCCACACACCCACACGAAAAGTTTCGATGTTCAAACTAATCGAGTTGGACATGTCGCGGTTTGGGAACCATTTGAACCTAATAAGAACTATGTATGGATTAGCAATACAAAATTAGTTTGACAAGCAAGGCAAACGGAAAGCAGGCTTTCCATTCCTGAGAATTAACGCAGTTAAAAAATGAGTGCTCAAAGCATTCGCCGTTTTTTTTTCTCGGGGGAATAAACTCTCGCCTTTCACTGATCTACAATGTAGATGGATGAATCTCTCTGCTTTGAAATGATTTCTCCGTCTTGTAAAAATTAGTTAAATTATATCTCTTCTTGAATGGCGGATGAGAGTTGATGCGTCATCTAATTTTGTGTCCTCTCCCCGCACAAGTATATATGTAAGTACCTAAGTATGTGTATTGGCCTGTATTAACTAATTGTAAATAGCCATGACTGACTGGAACGTCTTTCTGCTGTCTTAGAAGAGTGGAAGACTGGCTCCCGCTGCTTCCTGTCATGTGGAACACGTTACATACATCTCCGGCACTAGTATATTGGCCATAGCTCCTTTCATATCCTTTTTTAATTCCGTGGCACTCTTTCATTTCTCTGTTTTGTAAGAATGAATGATATCCTCGAGTTGAGAGCCCCTCACAGTTCAACTTGGAGAAAGGCTCGGAACGGGAAAGGAAAGCCAGAAAATGAAGAGGGAAAAAATAAATTAGAAGAGTTCCCTGCAGCTTCTTGATACAATGTTATTTTCATTTGGTGAAGCAGTTGGGAACACTTCAAGTAGATCACGTTACAATGCCCTATTGCAGTACAATGCATTGTCTTCATTACCTCTGACCAGAAGGGGGACCACCCAGCCAGTGCCTTTCTCTCGGGAGAAATTACATATCAAAACTTCCCTTCACAACACACAACCACCTATCTTCTGGCAGTGTGTGTGAGAGCAGGTGAAATAGGTACGCCGTCAAACTTTGTGCAACCCGTGACACAGCCAAGGTCTCTGAGGAAGTAGGCATTGCAAAAGTTATTACCACCGCCACCATCAGTTTATCCCATCCCAACTTAAAAAATATTGATTGCTGATTGATCAGAGTCATTAATCATTTCACTTTCAATTTGCCTTTTTCACCCATCATACCAGGCTGGTAAAAAAGTGACTCCATGCTCATTTCGTCTCTGACAAAGTGCATTTTGCAGACAATCAGAGAAAGAGGATTCAGGTTGGATTCTAATTCAAATGATGGACTATTTTTTGTACGTTGTGCTACTAACGCGGACTGGTGACTCGGCTAAAGTTGCGGTTGAGGTGAATGGCGTGCCTTTTTCGGTACCGCGAAATCATCAACCATTAATAAAGTGGGGAACGTCCGCTTTTCCCTCCATTCGACTCCATTTTTTAGATAATGATCACGTAACTTTCTTTTTTATTTATTCTTGAGTGGTGCAGGGAATGACGTGCTGTGTGCATTTGGTCCCTTGATCGTAAATCTCCTGAATCAGAATCACGAGAGTTGTTACACTCTGTTTCATGTAACCGTTCTTTCACACTGAATGGCTAAAAGGTGAACAGCTCACATAAACAAGGAGCGGTTTGCTCACCTCAAAGAAAAAACCGCGGTATGAAAAAGGAAACGGAGCCGCTAAATTCTAGAGGAAATGTTAAATTTGGAAGCACTATTTTGATGAAAAGTGCAGGCATAAGTCTGACTACTTAAGCTTGACATAAGAGGATAAAAAGGTTTTTAAGTTTTTTTTAAAATCACCTCAGTAAGGTGTGATCGGGAATCTTTGCTTATTTTAACGAAAAAAGTGATTGCGTAACTATTTATAAAATCCAAGTTAAAACTATGAACACTGGCCAAATTATAGGGAGATTTTTGCCTACATTTTTGTTTGTCTAAACAGTAATAACCGTGACTGAGAGGGAACGTTCACATTCTTATCACATTTTTCAACCTTGTATCTTTTCGTTTTAATGCGTGTACATATATGAATTTACATTCAAAAAGTTGCTAAAATGTTTGAGAAAGTTTGAGGAAAAGTACTCGACTTTGTGTCTTTCGTGTGGTCCTTGCAATGACCAAAAGTCATCTTGGTTGTATCCATTAGATTTAGCAACTTGTCAACTTGGGGCCTCCTACATCTGTTTTTCAAGGTGACGTTAGTATTTTCTTATTATTACTCCGTTTATCAATCCAATTGTGCATAACATTCCAGACAAAAAAAATCCAATTTCTTTTCCCTCTTCAAGTCCAAAAATACTTCAAAAGACGTCTCGAAACATTGTTTTAGAATTGCTCATAATTTTCTGTTGTAGACAAAAGAAGTTACACAGTTTTGATTGACTGCTCCATTTGAGCACACTCTGGCGCCTACGCTCTCCCACTCCAACAAAAAAACATTCTGATATTGGCTCTCCCTCCAGCCATAAAAATCATGTGTACATTACGTTTATCTGCAAGCTCAATACTACACTACTGGAAAAAAAGAGTACGATTTTTGTCGTCAAAACTCAAGTTTTCTTCCCTTTTTCGCGATTATCAATATTTTTGTAGGATAAAAAACTCAATGTTCCACTTGCCCCTACATTATCTTTCTACTTATCAAGAGGGAAAATGGAGGGTCGGGAAAAGCACACACGCACTTGACAAAATTGAACAGCTTTCTCTCACTTTCCCTCCCTCTTTTTGACACGTTCACTTCACAAATTTGCACAAGCTCCAAGGAGTTACAGGGGAAAAGTCATTTTCCTCCTTCGGACTTTTTTCACATGTACATCATTAGGCAAACAAACAAGAAATATAATAACAATAACAACTAAGGCGCCCTTCTTTTCAGGTGGGTATAATTGAATTTGTTTGCGAAAAAAATGCAGGAACAAAGGATGTATTGCAACTATGCAAAAAAAAACTCACAGGGCATAGTCCACATTGCATTATTCTTTTTGATGTAGTTAAGTGATTAGTCTTCCACATACATTTTTTTCCCCTCTCCTTGTCTTTTTGTAAACGGTGGACGTCATACAGCCACCACGAATGGAGGGAAGTGGAGTATGCCTATGGGATGGGAGATGATGATAGTGTACAAGTCTAATATTGCCTTTTCCTTTTCCCATCTCTTGAGGCAGGACTAAAGCGGAATTTAAGATGGAAACAAGTGATATTGTGTGAGTACTTTTTTTCTGTGAGGGAAATTCATGTCGCCGTTGCCTAATCCGTCGAATATTACACGGAAAATTCTTTTGCATCGTGTTTTCGTTTCCTTTATTTCCTCAAACACTATTTTCCCCAAAGTAAGCCCTCATGAAAGACTTTGCTTTCCCCCAAAATTTGTTCTGGGACTTTCACCGTCATCCCTTTTTGCTAGCTTAACGATGACTCAACAACTTCAACTCCACATTCTCTTGATCTCATTACTGATCCAAAGAAATCTATGGTACAACAGGAAACAAGGACGATAAACCGAAAAAGAATTTTTTCCTCCTTGGGAGTAAAGCGTGACCGAATAAAAAGCTGTACGAACAGTGTAGAATCAAGGAAAAGGAACAAAAATTTTATGCAATTTTCAAATCATGTCTTTATTGTATGCGTTTATCGCATAAAGTATCCTGAGCGGCCCATATAAAATAGCGTAAACCTTTTTCCCTTTAACTTTCCGACAAAATTGGGCGGTTGGAGCGATGCGATGGGAGACGGCAGAAAGCAACTCAGCATCTATTTCTCTAACGATACTTTAAGTGAATGTAAATCGAGGTAAACGCACAAAAATGGGTTTTGGAATTGAGAATCGAAGAGAAAAAAGTGGATCATTTTATTTTTATATCTTTGAAAAGAAAATGCTATGCTAATGAGGCAGTGCTAGGGAAAGTGATCGCAGTTTTTTTCTAATGCACACTGCATTATCCAAACGGATATATAGAAATCGATTTCTCCCTTTATACTAGCTGCCTCTTTGGATTCCCTTACACTTGAAAGTTTTTTCGTCGTCTTTTGAGTTGGCGTAATCCACAATATATTTGTTTAGCCATTCAGAGTAAAAAGTCATATTGGTATCATGAAGTCAGATAAGCCAACGGGGACCAACACGCTGTTTTCATGTGTGCTTCTGTCACCTCCAATAAATTTATGGAGATATTGTGCCGTTTCCTATTTGACTCACACATTTCCTACCTTTTTGTTCACTACCTACACATAAATACGTACAGGTACTTGAGCTTTCACGAAAAGGCAGCACCCCATTCAAACACTGACTTCATTTTCAAAATCGCCATTGGCACTCTATCTAAAGCATCTACTTGTATATCAATTTTTTTATAAAGGTCAAGGAGAAATCTGTTATGCCAATATGAGCCCTTTAATATCAATTAGTGAAGCGTAAATATCATGCCCTTCAAATATAAATTCCTCTGTTATTAATAAATAAAATTAGATAAAAGGACAATATACATGTTTTCTCCTTTTTAAATTACCTGTACATTTCTACAACAGAATTTAATTATGAGCCTTTTGAAAAATTCAAAGCGAGGCGTAATAAATGTTTTCTTTATATAAATTTTCACTCTAACAAAGTCAAGCCAATTAGCAAAAGGAAAATAAAATAAAATTGTCATTTTTTCACTTTGATCCACACAAGAATTTACATGAGAAGCGAAATAAACGATCAACCACGTCATTTTGTCTTTTATTCCACTCAACGAGAAATAATATCTGAAAGACACAAAGGTAATGACCGTTCTTCATCACAGGGAAATAAAACGTCGTTTGAATCATGACACGTGGTTCACTTCACACGTCACCCACGCGTAATATCAATGTATGGTGAACCATATTATTATGTTGGTATACATGTTTCCCATGCTCAATGTATATATTTACACAACAAACAAGAGACTTGTCTCTACACTGCCTCCCCCAAGTTTTTCGACTGGGAGCGTGCACATCGTAACATGTACACACAACTGACAAAACTTGTGCGCTTTTTCTCTGTCAAACACTCGTTTTCTTAAGCAAATGTTTATATTCTTGTTAAGGACATGTTGAAAGAAATCAATGAATTATTTTGCACATTAGAGCCTAACCCTAGTCAAACAGCTTGGTTTACAGAGTTTTAGCAAAAAAAATGTCATATTAAGTTATTAACAAGTTTTTGAACCACGTAAAAATTCCTTTGCAACCACTAGTAATTTTGCTGTTTAAAGGCTGTTTTGGACCGTTTGAAAAGATCAATGGAGCGTGGCATGCAATGCATGTCTTAATTTATTCAAATAGGGGAAGCAGCGTTACTCGAAGCAAAGCTGTGATGCATTCTTCAAATGACAAGTTCCGTTTCGTCTGTCTGTACTCAAGGAATGTGAGAGAGCTGGAGGAAAGTCGGTGGCTTCTTGTCATTCCAACAATGTGCATAAGAAATGGTTTCGTTTCAGGCTGTTCTGTCTTCCTCCATACCTTTGAATAAGGCTTAACCCACTGAAGGTGAATGGGAATGATGAACTATCAGTTTCAGCGCTATAGGCTTATGCTAGTAGCAACGGATTTGATTGATTGAGTTTGTTCATGTTTACCCATATCGTATATCAGAAAAAAACAAGTCCTGGAATATCCTTGAGAAAAAAAGATAAATGGTTCGAAAAAACTGAGAAAGTGGTTGAACAAATAAAAGATTTTATTTGCGTACCGCGATGGTGATAGGACCAGTCGCATTTTTGTGCACATGCTGATAAACATCTTTTATGACTGGAAGATCTATGTACATTTTTTAATCTCAAAATTAATGTTTGAAAGAACAAATGAGCTCACTGCGATCAATGCGTACTACTTCATATATTTTACGAGGTATTCAGTTATGCAACTACAAGATAGGTTCTGAACCGGTGGGGGAGAAAGTGTGGATTACGTAAAAGGTATTCTCATTATTTCAGATAAAGTAAGAAGTTGTAAGGGATTAGAAAAACTTTGCGCTTTATAACGTAGTACTAAAAGTATAAACTGATGTGAAATACTACTTGCTATTTTTTCCCGGAAATCATTCGTAGAATGAATTGAAGTTATCAAAACGAAGCACAGCAAGTATAGACATACGTCTGTCTATTACAAAGTTTAAAAAGCTCAAAATAAGGATTCTAAGAAGGACTGTTCATACTTTCTAAGAAAGATTGAAGGTGCGTTGACATCTGCTTATCCAAATAGCAAAGGGAGCCTGAGTCATCTTGTCCTTTGACAAACTCTTGTGACTAAAAAATATGTACATATGTAGCTCTGACATTGTACTACAACAAGACGATTTAGGCACGCCCTCATAAAGTGAAAAAACAAGATTGCTTGAAAAGAAAAATGCTTGTTTTTAAATTGCGTCCACAATTTGAAGACATTGAGACATCAAGTAAACTTGAATATTGCTTCTCGGAGTAAAGATGGAAATTGCTCTAAAATCTGAGTTTTAATCATAAGCTGACGTGATTGCTGAGCGTGATGGAAAAATACCTACAAGCAGTCCGGAAAATTCCAATAATTCCCTAATCTAAAAATTCGTGGAACTGTACTTGAAAGTCTTTTTAGTATAAATGTAAAGACAACTTCCTGCGATGGCTTAAAAGACCAATGACAACATCATATCCACACTCAGCTTTCTCATTAAGTAGCGCAAAAACTCGGACTGCCGCTAGGTCTTTTACCATTAATTCATTTATAAAGTGTGGGGCTACATATACTAGAACATTCTTTGAAAATTGGCTCGGTATTTAACCTACCAGAAACAAAGATTCGTGCAAAATATGCTGTGTTATCTGCCAACTTTCACCATAAATACTGATTCCTTGACGCGTTCGAAGAATATTACCAAAGATAGCTCATCCTTTGAACAAACTTTTTCCAAATAAAATTCGACGACAACCCTTAAGCATGTAGATCACAGGAAGGATTGCCATTACACACACATGGAGCTGAAAGGTAGGTTTTGGACGCACAAAGGCATCGTGTCATTTTACAGGAAAGATAAAATTAGCCGAAATTCCCAACCTCTGCTTTGAACTTCAATCTGTGCACATGATACTACGACGTAATCGAAGACTTGGGCTAATTTCTGGCCGCATGCTATTGAAATTGATGAAGTAGCCCGTTGTCCCACTCTTCCACTTAAACTGATGCTGCAGTAAAAAATATTGTGTTTTCACGTAAACTTTATATGTATATATTAGGTTTCATTAATGCACCTACATGTCAAAACCAGAAGGTAGTAAGCACTTCCCCGCGGTGAGGCAGAACACAAACATGTATCGTAGAAAAATACCCTGACCAAATAACTTTCAAAATAATTTGGCTAAGTTTCATTCTTTGCCTTAAGAAGAACAAGACCTTTCTCAGCATGAATTTTGTTCAGTTTTTATAAACAAGAAGCTTGAGAGGAAGTTCCATTGTCGTACTACGTTGAACTTGACTTGCCATTATTGCCTTGAGGCAGATTGCACCCAAAATACAGTTTCTGATAATACTCGGAGAAAACAATGTTCTCACCGTCATTGTCAGCCTATCTACAACGTAGGATGTGTAAGAAAATTGAAAAAAAACTCATGCTCGTTTCTGCCTTTCAGCTTTGACTCTCTACTTTTTCATCAGTTTTGTATCGTTCTAATCTAATAAATTCCAGGTGTGGCTTCGAAGATGCTACTTTCCCCGAGAGATTGTGTGTAAATAAGATCGGTGTTCTCATATTTCAGAAATTTAAATACACACGTCTCCTCGGCATTTTCCAGTGTCACTTCCGCTCATTTCTTCTCCTTTTCGGGGAAAGCCTCCGTTACCTGTTCTCAGAAGAATTCATGCATAAATGCATACCTGTGACTTGCTAATCACAAAAAGATTCTTGATTCTTAAAAAGCTACATGAGCTAGTGCTGGTGACATAAAAATGCCAATGGAAACTAGACTTTATTGTCTCACGTCCTAATCCATTTCCCTAATGTGAAACCCTGTCATTCATAAAGTCCTTGGGGTAACTTGAAAACTCTACTTTCAAACTTCATACCACAATGACAGACGTTTGTATTGATCTAAGAAAAAACTTTTTTGTATTGATTACAAAACGACTTTTTTCCTCACGAGACGAAGGGGAAAGTTTGCTTCGACACATTAGCACTTTCTTGTAATGTTCCCCAAGTGTTCATTCTGAAATCACCGAATAATGAGTTCCACATTTCTTCTGTGGAAACGAGGCGGAAAAGGATCTGATATCCAGACGGACAGGTAAATAGGGTGCAGCGTGAAAGTTGTTTTCTCGCTAAGGGATTCAGGAATTTTTTGGTACTATTCTCTATAGCATAAGGGCACGTTAAGCCGTTTTTATGCTTATTATCTTGCAATGTTTACACTAACAGCCTTGCACCGCTCTCTCTTTCATCCATTAAGTTGACCTTCATTATAACTACTATATTTTTTACATACTTCTTACATAATGTAACTTGTCAAGATTAACATCTGAAATTAATATTAAAAAGTTTTTAACCAAATTGTAGCAAGCAGAACAAAGTTTTTTCTGGTGTAATGTGAGACTTGCTCATCATGACTCCATCGCATTATTTTTTCATTCTAATTGGAAATGTTATAGGGATATAAGAAGTTGAAATGAGGAATTTTCTGGATTATCAGAAATAAGACTATGTCCTACTTTGAGGCTCGTCTCAGCTAAAAAACAAACGGTATGGCAGATGAGACAGGGTAAATAAATTGAGGAGAAACTTTAATGTCGTTGTGCTTATTTCAATCAATAGATAGGACGCAAATCCAGACAGTAGAGTTATTACAGAACAACTGTCTGATTGTGAAACAACTTTATTTTGCATAGCGCACCGCCAAAAACAGGGGACGATGCTGCTATCCTTACAAATAAAAAATCACATTTGTAATGCGTCTCCCCATTTATATTTTTGTCGAATGTAACGGGAGAATTTGTGTGCAGAGGGAAATAGTATTTTACCAAAAATTCTTTTACAGAATTTAATGGCAGAATGTGGTATCTTTCTAGGAAGGAATGGCAAGCCCATTTTTAAGAGGCTTTCCAGCTGATGTCGTGACTTGATGGACAAATCCTTGTGGAACCCCAAAGGAAAATATCCGAATGCGTTTTTTCTAACCTGTCTCTTTTGACGTATCAGGGATGTGAGGATCATCCAAGACTTTTTTTGTTAAATTCTTAAGCCGGCGGTTCCCTTTCTCTGTGCTTTAAAAGTAGCCCAATTTACACATTTTTCGAGTTTCTTGACTTTCACTCAAGATCTCTCGTAAAAAAGTGAACAGGAAAACTTTAAAAAAAGGCAAAATGATCACTGAAGTCAAGTAGTTCTGGGAAAGGTTGCAACCCAAGGAAATTGGGATATAGATAAGATTCCTGTGACTCTCTCTCTCTCTCCCTTTATTTGTCTTTCCCAGAGTTCACTTGAACTTGGACTTTTTCATTGGAGAGATAGATATGAAACGAGTACAAAATCTAGACGGAAGTTTTTAATGGAGCAAATTGGAAAAAGTTTCATGAATTCATGACATCTCTGAATCTTTCACCAAGTTTCCTTTTTGGGTGAGTGACGAAGTGGAAACGATAAAAAATTAATTTTTCTACTTGTACTTTTACTCTAAATACGACGAGCCTGTGTTTCAAGCACATCCACTCAAACTTACAAGATGTTAAAAAGCAAAGAGTTTGTAAAATGTTAGCATATATTCATACCTTGCAATTGCAGCTCGAAAGAAAGTCGCGGACAGCCAGAGGCGAAGCGAGAAAAGTATACAGTTTCAAAGGGCTACTCTTTGAAGAAGCGAAATGAAATGTCACTATCTAAGAATCGAGTTAATTGCTGTCACATGAATAAGTGATCAGTGTAGGCTATATACAGCGCCTGATCAAATTGTATTTATGTACATAGACACGCAAGTTCAATCAGAAAAATGTTCACCTTTATAGCTAATACATATTACAAAAGATTATCTCAAAATTAAAATTTGCTTTCATGAAATCATTAGACCTTGAAAAGCAAAGGAACTGGTCCTTGAACTCGTCCCAAATCCTTTGGATGGGAAGCACATAAAAAGCCCTGATTTAACACTCAAACTTGCAGCCACAGAATCTCATCCATTTCTTAGCCACGTATCTTCTTAAAATGCAAATGAGTCAAGGGAACAGACAAAAACGTAGTTTCTGGGGCAAACTGATTAAGCCTCTGGATTGTCTGGCTGTAAGCCAATCCTTTGTTTCTGAAGTGCGACAGAAGTGAAAAGGGAAGGAGCAATGGCGGAGAAAACTGTACAGTTGCTGCTGCTGCTGCTTCTTCTCGTCGTAACCCCCACCAGTCTTCAGTTCCATGCAGCTACAAGAGAACTTGAGTATATGTATTTTGCATTTTTGTTTAAAAAGCGTCTCTAAGTAATATTACGGCTAGCTCCAGGAAGAGGAAGAGAAACAAGAGAACCAACTTCAGCCAAGTCCACGACTCAACTACGGCCAACCTCAGGGTGTGCAAATGCTTAAGTATCACAAAGG
>JAHZMY010002549.1:0-58799 GCA_027743915.1 Seira sanloemensis | reverse complement strand
TGTGAATGGAGGAGAAGATGTAGTCATAGTAATAATGGTTGTTGTATTTTGCCTTTTGTTTTTCATTGCCAGCTGAAATGGCATATACATATGTATTTTCCAAGTAGTCAAAATGTACATATACATATGTATTTTCCAAGTAGTCAAAAAATGTACATATACATATGTAGTATTAGTCAAAAAGGTCAGTCATTCGTCAGCAAAGTTCAGTTATCAGTTTTTTCTCTCAAGTCAAGTGGAGAGTAGTCAGTTTTTCTCTCATCATTATCAGGAAGATCAGTAGTCGGATTGGAGAGAGAGAGAATTTTAGGAAAGGGAACTTTTCGTAAAAGTTAAAGTTAATCAGCAAGAAGCTGATACTAAACTCCTGTATTGTAGTTAAAGTTAAGGGCTCTCAATAAATCCTTAATTTTCAGAACTCGTAAAGTTCTACCTCGTCATTTTATTGTGCATTCAGTTATGCTGGAGTCATCGGAGTCAACTACATACATACATAGTTAACGCAGCCATACATCCCCGAACAACTCTTTTCTTCTCGTTTGACAATCATTATTCTCATCCCCACATGGAGAAGAAAAACCACAGCAGCCAAGTCATCATTCACATTCTAGTTCGTCACCATTTAATTTTCTTTTCTCTTTTTTTTCGCCTTGTTATCATTTGTTAATTTCAGTGGTTGGATGATTGTTGATGAGTGAACAAAAGTGTGAGTCTTGTTATAATTTTCACAACAGCTCATCATCACCACCACCACCACCACCACTCTCATCAACATCACTGCATCTTTCTTGTCTTCTTTCTTTTCATCAGCATGATTGTTATATTTTCCTCAGTATGTGTGCCTCAAAGAAAAAAAGAAGTGAAGGAGAAAAAACACATAATATTTGACGAGAAGGAAGAAGATAATACCTCCTGTCAAGCCAAGTAGGTCTTTTTAAAAGACTCCTCCTGCTTTCTTGTACGCTCAGGGGCTCAAGGTGTGAGGGAAATAATGTAATGTGGCTTCTGCAAAAGTTTTTGGTTACTCTAGTTTACTCCTCAATACCTTTTTTCCACTATTCTTTCTATGCGTTATAATCAAAAAAATTACAAAAAACAACAGAAAACTTGACAAGGAATGAAAGCGTGTATTTCACGGGGAAGAAGAGAGAAAGAGATGAAGTTTTTTTTTCTTCTCTTCTACCTCTGCATATTCCTTACAATGCAATAATGGCTTCAATCTTTTGCACCTGAAACACTAGAACTAAGCATGGGATGATGAATTTTCGAGTTTGAATAGAGCAACTCAATTTTAGTAATGATCATAATAATCACAGCATAATGACATGGTAAGCGTATCAAGTGACATAAAGAAAGTGTATAATAAAACCATAGATAACTATGAACTCACGAACGTCAATCTCCTTTTTTGAAAGATGTACCTACATTTGGACTTTTAAGTGTGTTGAAAAACTCGAGTAAACGAACCCAGCTAGGAAGTAAATATGTAGATGCTTGATTCAAGAGAAAAAAATGTAACATTCCTTAGTGTTAAAAAAATCTAATGTTTTTTAATGCCGCATACGTAGATATTTATAGCTGTGCCTTTACATTGCAATATTATGTCCGTGCGTGCGTACGTACGTACGTACGTCACTCATTGTCAAATCAATCAAGATTTCTACCTTTATATGACTACCCTTTTGTAACCAATTTTTTTTAGTGAAATGTAATGAGAATCAATGTAATAAGCATATCATACGAAGATGACGATGATTTCTCCTTTGGTCGGTGAGCGAAGTTGAGTGAAAAGGGAGAAATAGCAGAATCATGAGTTTTGTATTGTATTGGCATGCCATGGCATTCCCCTAATGGACGAAATGCTTGCATCATTTATTTATTACCTATCTTGTCAATCTCACCTCGTGCACTTGCTTGAGAAAAGCTATGTCGATAATTAATTTTTTTTCTCGAACACTTCATCTCTCCCTGAAGATACACTTGGACGCAGTTATAAATAGCAATAATAATACACGGAATAACGATTTTTTGTTTATTAAGCGTGCATTGGGTGACTCGAGGTTTCAATGAGTCTTGTAATAGGATCAATCATGAACAAAGTTATTTTTGTGATAATGTGCGTGTTTTGTTGCAAAGCATGCTTGCATGTAGGTATGCTAACTACCCATACCACCGTCATTTTCAAATATCATCACATCACAACCTGAGCTTGATGCTCATCATTGGCGAGTGTCAGCCAAAGAAAATGAGAATTTCATACCCGTCAGCGAAAGGGGATTTTTGTCCCCGGAGCGAATGAGCAAGCAAAGTCAGAGAGAGCCACACACACATACACTTCTACTACCTACTTAAAACGCGAATGCATATTTTAGATCATCAGCATCGTCATCATTCATTATCACCAAATCATGCTTATAATTGATGAGAATACCATGACAGGCAAAGAGGCTGTAATTTTTCTAGGAAGGAAAAGGAAAACAATGAAAAGAGTAGCTATTCATTTCACCATTTTTTCCATCTCTTTCTTGTCTTACCATGTTTCTCTCTAATGGTAGGACTTTCAGAGGACGAGGGTCTCGTCGAACTTGTGCTATGACTTCCAGGATGAGAGAGATCGGACGAATTAGGTGGCTGGTGAGCTCCTCCAAGAACACCTCCCGGAGACGAGGACAAACTCGCAAGCGCTGCCGCCGCGTGGGGGTGGTGATGAGGGAGATGTGGAGAAGCTCCGGCCGCACCGCTTCCACTTCCGGCAGGTCCGGCACCGCCCGCGCCCCCTGAGCCACCCATGGGTGGCCACAGATGAGCTGCCGCGGCTGCTGCCGGCCAGGGAAACGCGTACGGATGATATAATCCGGCATATCCAGCAGCTCGGGCGAATTCTGCGGCTGCTCTCTCAGCGGCTCTGTTGCGGAGAATGCGGTTGATGCTGGAGACACTGGGTGCGGTGCTGTTTGAACAAACGGCTGGTGAATAGAAAAAAAAAAGAAAGAACAAACGTTATTTGCAGCCATCATGTAATTAGGTATGTTTATAAATAGCACTGTTGACCAGTGCAATAAAAATGCCATCTTTTACAACAACTTCTCATTTGTCGCATTGTGTTCAGCGGCGGCGAGCACTTGACCGCATACCTGAGCCTCGTAAAACAAGTCGTTGTTGTGGTGGCAAACGCATTTGCACTTTTTTCTATATATACATGTACATATGTATGTATATATGAGCCTTTTGTACGTGAAAAGCATGTTTTCTTCTGTAGATCGAAACCGTAGATAATCAAAGTAATACTAATTGCTACGAGAGAAATATGCATATGTGTGTTACGATTTTTGTGCAAAGGTCGCAATTAAACTACAACTGCAGTTCAGATCAAGTATGTTGCAGAGCAACTGAACCTTGTTTTAAACGCTGCATTTGTGAGACGCTCCTGTATCAAGAACCATTTTTTCCCCGAAATTATGACTTTGATAATCATCAATAATCAAGTCGATTTAATGCAGACTGTACAATTAAAAAATAAGTGGCGAGTTGCACAACAATTAAATATCGCAGAGGAAGAAGGAAGACGCCACAAAAACCTCCTATCCAACTTAAAAGAGCGTAAGCATTAATTTCAAAAAATTTGTTTACTTCATACTCGTTTTTCCCGTCGAAAAACTGTTTTGCTCATGCATGTAAAACTATTAAAACAATTATATAGAATACTCGTATGTGTGCATCACAGTATATGGAAAAATTGGCGATGGAAGAGGTGTTATTTGAGTGCACCAAAAAGTGGTGCCTGTGCCGGTGGTGGTAGTGTTTCGTGGCGGCGACTGTGCGCTACAATGCCTCAACCAAACCCTATCAATTACGCCTCGAGTAAATGCAGTGCAGAAAGCAGCACGCTAAACTCAGTCGAGGCAGGAGTAAATCAAAAAGAAAGAGATGGCAAATTTTGATAAGGCATGAAAAAAGTGCACAGATTATAGAGGGTAAGTTACGACGACGGCTACATACCATCCTACTTAATAACACGGAGGATTGTTAAATTAAGCTAATGATCATGACGACGAATATGTATGCTTGTGCTTACGTATGTACATACATAAAAAGTCGGTTCAAGTTTGCCAGATATAGTTCACACACACACACACGAGGAATTTAAATGGAGAGTGGGGCTTGGAACACAGGATATTGTTTATGATGCAAATGAAGTGCATGGTGAAAAAGGGGTGTATCTTTGCGCGTGAAAATCTGACTCCATCTCATCATAAAAGTAACACCAAAGGAGCAGAAAGAGAGGAAAATGAGAAGTAAAACATTTTAAGGATGAACAGGATGATAATGATGATGCAATTAGTGTTATTACAGAGATGATAACAGCGCAAGGTTATAGACTCACACTGTAAATATACTCAGAGTCATCCTCAACTTGGCTCTAGCATTACTTACGCTCACTCACTTTTTTTTATCCTAGAATGCGAATTTTCTGCGTTCCAGCCAACGAAAAAGCACAATTCAATTTAACTACTTGGAATTCGTTGTATCGTTCCCATCTCAAAGTACTTTTTGAAACAAGGAATGCTCGTATTTACTTCAATTGAATTATAATGATATGATGATACTGGTAATGATAAGGAAGTGTGGATAAAAGAAGAGAAAAAAATAATCAGAGCTACATACATACTACTACTACGTGTGATTGGAATTGGCATGCAATTCACATTGCCGAGTAATTTAGCAATGATAATTATTGAGTTTAAAGTGGGAAGAAATTAGCAAAAAAATAAAGATGTTATGTCGGTACTTTTGCCAATTCATGAGGGGTGAAATATATTTATGAAGTGGTAATGGCAACATGATTATATAATAATGGGTAAATTGTGAGGTGGAATGGCAAAAGGAAAAAAATAAAGCCAACAGAACAAACTCCATTTTTAGCAGGAAGTAAAGTGTAAAAAAATTAGGGTGATAATGACTTGGGTTGGAAGGAAAATGAGAGTAAATGAGCAAATGAGTTGCCATTTAAACTTGAAAGCTGAGAAAATGCTCATGAGTGGAAATGAAATGTAATCCGTCACCTGCAGCAGGAAAAAGTCAAAACTTCTCCCTTAAAAACGGATTTATGAGGCACTAATGGACTCGAGCAATGAGCATTATCAGTTTGAGACTGCAAATGCAACCAGCAAAAAGGTCAAAAATACGAATCTACACAAGTTTATTTCATTTTCTTCAGTCGTTGAGCTTGGCGGCCGTAAGGGAAACATCAAGCGAGTTATGATACGCCTAAAGGAATTCAGAGTCGCCTCTAATTAATTTAGTACTAATATAATTATGTACTTTTACAAAGACAACAAGTGGCAAAAACGATTAAAAATCGGCATTCGGGTTATTAACTAGAGAAAAAGCTGTATCTTCTTTTTCTGCTGAAGAGCTTTCCTCGGTTTTATCAGCCTTCTTCTGAGGAAAAATCAATGTAAAAATGGGAAAACCGATTGAAAGAGACATAATCGGTGCATTAAAAGGCTTATCCTGTATTTTTCTAGTGTTATCCTATCCGATGTTGTTCAGCTAAAACATGAGTACCATAATGCATAATTTATGCTACTAGCAAAAAAATGTATAAGAACATGTTGAACAGCCTTTTCGAATCACTTGATGTAAATAGTTGAGCACGCAAGTTTGTAGTGGGCTGAATCATGGGGCATTATGAGATTCCCACATGAAACGCAACGCAGTCAATAAATGTCTCACATTTTCTAGCAATTTTCCCAGCAATCTTCAGGGGAAATATAATTTATGAGCTGTTGAGAGGATTAGAAGCTGTAAAAAGGAGCTTATTGTATTATCGACCCAACATTATCATTATCCCTAATATCTTCAACTGCTTAAAAATGCATTAAATTAACTTCTTGGTTCACCTAGTAATCACCGGTGTCAGAATGTTTAGTTACTTAGGTCTGCTGGAAGGTAGCCCATTGCTATTGTAATTAATCAAAGGAGCTACATCGCATCGGGAATTATTCTGTATTAACCTTGACTTCACCAATTCAGGTTCACCATATTTAAGTTGCGCTGAAAAAATATTCCATTTCATTAAAGTAAGCTTTGACATAAAATTCCGTTTTTGAAAGTCACTTATGAAACACACTTACGAAGCGCCCTGCAATTTAGTAAGCTTTACTAATGAAAGGTTCATATGAAGTTGAATATGTGAGCCTAAATAAATTCATTGCACAAAAAGCATTCAACCACTTAACAACCTACATAACTACGTAATTAACTTAACGTGTTTAATTTAATAGGTTAACTTGAATTTAATTAGCTTGCTTCGAATTTTTCGAAAGAAAACGTTGACATGCTGTTGCGTAAATATATAACAATCATGTTTCATTTTTTTGGAATCATTATATCTATTAGGGTCTTCCAGTTGGTGGGTTACATGTACAAATGGTATCATTACTATCAAAAGTGCGCTACATACCATCACACATTCTTCGATATTAAACAGAGCCAAGGAATTAACGGAAGAATCGCTCATTTACAACAACCAAGTTTTTTTTTCAACCTACGAGTAAAATCATTTCATCCACATGAATTGCATTTGTTTCTACCAAGGCACAATTCAAAGTACAAAGAAATTACAATTAAGTGCAAAGAGAGGAAAACACGAAATTAGTCTTAAATGCCCGATCCTGGTCTGGCTTGATGGCGACGCGACGGCCGGGTGAACAATGTTAAAAAACGCTTGAGTCGATTCGGATTCGAAATGAAGAAATTCTTTCATGGTTAAAAAGTGATAATTTTCCCTTCTTGCTTTAGCTTATTCGTTAAGGCAGTTTTCATTATTTTAGATAAAGCGGCATATTCACATTACAAGAGTTTAACTTTTACTATCAAAACAATGCTTACTGCATGTTTGTAAGTGCAAGGGCTGATGAAAATAGCCGAGAAATTATTATTTTCTCAGTCGACGAATCCATCGATTAGCTTACTAAAATGAGACGAATGTAATCTCTTTTGAATTGTTTCAAAATGTTATTTGCTCGATTCAATTTTCTTTTTTTTCATTCAGTGCAAGGGTTTCTTCAGCTTGCGTGCGTGTTCATGTACAATTGAATGTGCGCGGAGTTTTAGAAAAATAATTCGAAGGTAAAGCATGGAACAAAGGAAACAGACCCAACTCACATAAAAATTAAGTTTTTGTAATAATTTTGCATGAATATTTTTTCGCCCATTGCTATTGCTACCCTGTTGATAAATAATACGTGTGTGCAAATAATTGCTGAGCAGTTTTTACAGGTAATTATTGTTAGTAGTGCTAACGCTACGGGCAAAAAAGCTACTGCATCGAGTACTTACTTTTACATATATACTATCAGTCAAGAACAATTTTCGCTATTATTTGATTCCAGTTGGAGGATCACAACAGGCAAAGGAATAACATCATGCTTTAAAAAATGGCAAGTTTTTTGGACAGTGAGTGCAAAATAAAAACGTTTGCTCCAAGCATATTATCACGTCCTTCTTAGTCATATGTACCTCAGCCAGCCATTTTTGACCGTGATAAAGAACATGCACACAAGTAATTACCACACACACACAAAATTAAAACAATTGATTTGAGAATCTCTATTTTTCTCAACCCTGGAAAAAACGCTTCATTCTGGATTACAATTTATACCCTGCAGCCTTTAAATTTACAAACATGCAGTTACATTTTTTTGCAAATTAAAAATAATAACCCAAACACGTGAACGGGGAGGAGGAGGTGAGCATTTGAGAGTGTTGAAATGGCATTTTGGGCCGTGTGACCACACACTGCGCCTATTTAATACGATGGTTGCACCATCCAATATCACTGTGGCAAAATGGAAAATAGCTGGCAAAAATAACAGTTTTAAATCCTTATTTTATGCAATTTTATTACTCTCTCAATCACCGTAGCGAATTCCTCTCCAACTTTTAATATGTAATTTCTACATTTGTTTTTTACCAGCTAATAAAAAGGACCTGCTTACTCTCGGAGAGGGAACACAAAAGTTTTTCTTTTCTGAAACGTTTCGTGCATTTTTATTAACCTTGAAGGCAAAAAGAGATCACTCTCCATACTTACACCTGTAACTCAAGCGTATTACAGTAGCTGAGTAAGCACCGATTAGGAAACTCCTCATTCACCACGAAAATTACAAATAACCATCAAAAGTTCATTCGAATTTAGGTAAGTCAGAGGAGAGAGAAAAAAGGTTGCACACGAAATTTTTTTGTACGTCGACATATCATATCCCATATATTAATTGAAGTTTTCACAGATTACATAGTTTATGTAGTATATATATATATATAAAATCATTTAAGGCAAAGAAATAATTACTGCTACAGTGAAATGCAGAGGTTAGAAAAGAATCATGCTTATTTTTCTAAATGATTACCTTTTTAAAAACAATACCTACTAGTTTTTCGAAAGACTTGTGTAAGCCCAGTAGTTGCACCGGAGCAGGTAAGTCTGAAGAAGAAAAAATGGGAAAGGGCGTCCGTTTTGCTCGTACTCTTTATCATTGTTATTATATTTTCCTCCCTTTTTCATGATCAAGACGACGATGATGATGATTATTATTATTACTTCTGTTGCAGGTACAATCAAAACTAAGCCCGAGCAATTATTATCATTTTTATATAAAAACATGCCCATTTCTCTCAACAAGTTTACCTCGCTCCTTTCGCACAAAAATACACATCCCTCTGTAATATTGGTATGGGTTTAGAAGCTGTGGCGCTTTGTGTGTGGGATGAACCGACTCGACTCAAGTTCAGAGTGAGAAAAAAATGTGGAGATGAACAGCAGCCGGGGCTTTGAGACTTGCATTCAGTAAAAACATATGATTAGAGTGGCGACAACCGTGGTTAATTTCGGATTTATTAGTGAATTTCTTAAAGATTTAGAGAAAAAGGAGAGCACAGGAAGGGAAATTATATACATATTTAACAGTTCTCATGAATGAGTAACATGAAGCAGTCGGATTTTCCCTACCGGTTACACCAGCCCACTATGTCTGCCCACTAGTCATAATGGATGCATGAATGTAGGCTTGCATGAGCAAATTAAAAAAAACTTTTGCCCTTTCCCTCTTAAAATTATTCGGATGATCAGGAGAGAGAATGGGATGAATCATCTTTATATTTACCAAATCATTTCTAGCGACAGTACAATAAGAGTTAAATACCAGAAACGGTTCCCAGGATCTTCTTCATGCATAAATGCCTCCGTATAAAATAATGTGCAGCTCCGTCGCAAAAAAAATAAATGCATACTTGTTTGCATTACTTTATACCTATGCATGCCCCATCAGAAGAACATACATGTTTTAGTGTAATTTCTTCCTCGAAATTATGCATAAGTGGGTAAAGTACATATAGTCAGCGCAATTGTCAACAATAATTGATAATCACGGTACACAAGGCAGGTTTGCTAATCATACCCCATTAACATTTTTAAAGCGTTTGTTCAAACCGTTCCCAGGAGGATGAACGAGTAGGCAAACAAACGGCGACGAGGAAGCATTGTTTTCTGGAAGATAATATGAGTATTATTGTAGGTTGTCATCCTTCTTGTCACCTTTTTTCAGGTTGTTGCTCAAACAATGAGAAATTCTTGTGTTCGAATGCACACACACGAAATCGCACACAGGTAGCGTTTCACAGGTACACATAATCTCTTACACAGTTCCTGGTGCTTACAGAAGATAGGGTGTGTTGTGTAAGGGTAATTGTAGTAGCCCCTTCTTGTTTAAAGTTCTGCCAAGTGTCAAACTATCAGACGTAATAAAACATGTAGCTGGTAAAAGTAAAAAATATTTTGGGGGCTTCCAAATACATTCACCTTTCTGTATATTCTCCTTTCAGAATAAAATTCTTTCTCACGAGGACCAACGAGAAAAAAAGTAATCTAGCGATCAAAATTTTGTTTAAAAATATGCATAAATTAAAATCCGATTAGATGTTATATAATTTTTTTTTAAATTACTAAGAAAAACCTTCATATAAATATAGGAAATAATGCGACTTGCGTCAGTCTAATTCCTTCAAAAATACTTTTCCTCAAAAAGTAGTCAAAATGTTTTGGTAATGGGCAAGGTGGAATTTTTCGAATTGACGCAACAACACAACTAATTGAGGCGAACATAAAAAGGCGAGTGGTGGTGGCCACTTAGGCAGTCATCCACAAAGAGATGTGCCACAGAACTCATTAGTAAGTGGTAATATTAAATGTAAACCACGAAACAGCTTCATATACGAGAGGTATCTCAAAGTGGAAACATTGTCATTGTCTTGTCAAACATCAATCCTAACATTAGAAACTGTCAGAAAAACAAAGGTAGCTGGGGAAAACGTTGTAATCTTGAAAATGAAAGTGAAACCTAGGAAGCACCAGTGAGACTTTATTAAAATCCTCTGTTGACAATGGACACATCACAATATTATTGAACAAACAACTCATACCAAAAATGCATTTGACAACACCTCAATTTCCATGAATTCTCTCCAACCTGGCGCCAATCTCACAGAGATGCAGATGAGAAGCAAAAAAAATCTTCGACTTCAGTAAAAAAAAAAACTCTCTTTTCTTTTTTGTCATTCCTCAATAATTGTGTTGACGGATTGTGTTCTTATTTAAATTAATCATTGCATTCCCCCGACATCCATCACGTTGCTTTCTTGCCTTTAAAAGATGTAAACAACAAAGTTTTGTACACGTTATGCTCCTAATACTTTTGAATTCATTACATTATGTTATGAATAATGAGGAGCCTCCTCCACTCAACAGGAAAAGTGAAGTTAGGTTTCTTCCCACTTTTTCCTCTCGAAAGTAAGTTGTTTGATGATAATGAAAAGTGACTGCATGCTCATCTGCATAAATATCTGTTCTCACAGAAGGCAGATCCCTACGTCTAATTCAATTAACCTGTAAAATGATTTAATGGATTTTTTTTCGTTGGAATGGAAGAAAAAAACATGTCGTTGTAAAAAAATCCTGTCTTTTTAGTCATTCTTCGTCGATACTCTCTTTCCTTCTCATCCCAGCATCATTTCACACTAATAAAAATTTATCAATGAAGTGAGGCAGCTCGAAGAAGAGTGAGGCTTGAGGAAACCAGCACGTTTACAAAGAGCGGTTGAGTGGCTGCTTGCTCTTTTTTCTCGGGAGTGGGACCTAAAAAAATCTTTTGTTTCACTCTTTTACACGTTATTACATTTCACTGAAGCACTTTTTCGTGATCACTAGCCATGTCTACTAATCATGAATGAAATGGGAAAAGAGGAGAAGGAAAAAAAATATGAAAACTTGTATCCGCAATGGATGTATGGAATGGAGGTGTAGTGAGATCTTTGAATTTGATTAATAAGTAATGTGGCGAGGTACAAATATACCTACGACAATGGGTCTAGCATTGGAGGTTTCATTATTATATGGGTAATATTGTCATGTAGCACTTGTACAAGGAAAATCATCAAGACGTCATCATGTTCTCATCTGTATCACGTTACAGCTTCATCTCCAGCAGACAACTCTGAATCATGAAAGTGAGCAAAAAGCCGACAACTTATTTTTAAAAAATACGAGAGAGAGAGAAAAAAACCTGCTTTTGACTTGATTTAAGGCTTGCGTCCACTTATAAGCTCACTCGCTTCGTTTACATTTTTTTCAATGTGTGCTTAGTATATTTTGGTCGCGTCCTCGTGGGCTGTTTGCTTACCTGTGTTTTTGCTTGCCTCTGACTGCCTGCTCAAATCAAAATGAATTTTTTTTGTCGAATTCTTTTTATCAAGAATCGCAAAAGTGAACTAAAACACCTTTCATGTCATCTACATTACACCGTGAACATCAAGAAAACCAGAAATCTTGCGCTGATACAAATGCACACATACATATACATAGATAAGTACCTAAATACACAGTGTTTAGTGCTCACGTGAGCTCCAAACGAGAGTTGACTGTCCCATGCATTTCACAATTTCTGCTTTTCGTTTTAAATTTTTCAGTCACAGCCTTTTGAGCCGCAGAAGCCGCTCCCTAAGACAAAGAAATAAAAAACGAAGGGAAATTGTAAATATGCAATGTAGAAGATACTTTCTTCATCTTTCTCATTCATCGCATTCAGCCAGCGTCCCGGCGTAGGAATCGACGTATGACGCAAAAACACAGTATTGCCATCATAATTCTTCCATATTTGGATTTCCCTACGAGCTGGTGCAAACTTGTGCAGCACACTACATACATACATATATGTATGTGCATATATATCTACAAGCATACGCTACGAAATATTGTAGCCGGTCGGAGAATGGAGTTTGAGAGAGAACGAGATGAGATCTCTTCTCTTACGAATTTCAAATTAGCCATGGCTACGCTTCCAAATGGAACGATGTATAGATTATCCCATAATCCTGGCAAACAATACGTGCAGGAGAGGAGCGAGGGAAAGGAAGGAGTTAAAAAAGGAAATAATGTGTCTTTTCGTCTTAACACCACTGTCATCTTAAAAAGTCTTAACCCTTTCCCTATCGGAGTGTAAGAGAGGCCGCGTCGTCATTTCAAATGGATCGGATCAGCACACCACACCCTGGTTGAAAACTCTTTTACTTACCTGGACTGATTTATTGAGCCGATTTTCGTACGTTCGGGCTAGATGAACAAGTAATGTCTTGGCCCCATACAGCTTATTTGTTCTACGACGAGCTGCATTCGTCAAATGGCCTTTTGCTCTTGAGAGAGGGAATGCCTAATTGTGTAAGTAAATTTTGGGGGTAATGAGTGTTCCTCGAGTAATAATAGATGTACTGGCACGCCGCACTCTGCTCAACCCCTCTTGGTTTCATTCAATCAACTGTTTTAATTTCACATTAATTAATATACCCTTCTCAGCTCTCCCTCATTTAAATATGTATTTTTTCCAAGATTTTTTGAAAAAGTGGGTTGGCATAAGCTGCCCACATTCATATATAATTTCCATGTGTCACTCTTTTCCTGTTGTAACATCATCATCAGGAGGCTTCTCTTCCTTTGTTCCTCCCTAACATATTAATGAGTCAACGGTTGTGGTATCATGCAATCCTATTTTTTTTACGTTCCGAAGACCTGTGTGAAGCATAGTAAGTAGATTGGATTATTATTATTATGCTTCTTTTTCACTGACCCATACTCCCTTCCTCTTCATTTCCCTTTTGGAAGGGATAAATTGTATTTAAATTGCATGTAAAATCCACTTGCTACAATATTTTTTTCTCCTGATCTTTTTGATCTGACATGCATGCATGAGAGTCATGTCGTGAATAAAGCATGCAAAGCTTGTTTGATTGTGTTCAACTGCATCAATTACGGGTTCCTTATTGACACTCAGATACAGAAGGTGTATGGAAGGAACGACATTAATTTAGCTCACTAAATGAGTCTCATCATCATCATTACCGAGCATGCAGGACAGACAAAAATTAAGTGACCGGCTTCTTCTGTTCCTCAAATTACCTTGTTTAATGTTTCCAAACTGTAATAATTATACCCAGCTCATTTGAATATCGTCGAGCTTGTGAGTGGGGCAGAGAAAGAGAGTGAGTCTTGGGGTGAGGATATTTTTTAAAGACTCCTTTTCCCATTTTCATTGCTGGAATACTACTAGGTCATTAAAAAGCTATATACAGAAGGCTGGTTTTTTATGAACTCGGACCGTAATAATAACAATTTTCCATTGTTTTTTCTCTCTCTCACTCTCTCTCAATGCCCTGCCCTTCTTGAAAGCAACATAAGAGCTGAGAGTAGGTCTTGTGTCCACCAAAACATACACATCGTCATTGAAAATAAATAAGGAGGTGTTTATCAATTCATCTCTATCCGTTTTCTCTGGTGTACATTTTAATTTAAGCACTCCATTCTACTTTGCCTTCACCCTAAAAATTTTAAGTGTTTGTATTTTAGTGTCATCGAATTTATATTATTATTGCTTACCAAGAGGCCAAAATAAGTGAGCAGAGTTTATATCTCTTTGTGTCGGCCAACTTATGCTCCTGGCTTATTTTTACTCTAATTATTATATCACCATGAACAATTTGAATATAAAATCGACAGTTCAGAGAAAATGTGTGCGTGTTTTCCATTTAACATCAAAGTTCAAAGAAAGAAATGCCGCTTAGAGTTTAAAACATGTGGTTGAGAGCTCCTTCGTCTTTCATGTCTGTTTGGTGATCAGGAAATCGACGTAATTTTTGGATCGCTAAGAAAATAGAACGCAGGACAACATGGAATGTCCCTCAAATGGAAGATATTATTTACCCATCCTTGATAATGGAAGCAATCTTTAATACACTGACTGATCTTACGGCATTTTAATTTATCCTTGATGCTATTACTAAACTTTAGTTTTGCATAATATGTAAACTCAAGAAATCTTTATTTTCTGATTAATGAATTACCATCGGTTGCTTACTTTAAGAATTAAATTTAAGGTACAAATTACAGCACAAATCTTGACACATAAGGAAAATTTTAGATCCCAGTTTCAGTTTCAAACGTTGGCTTGGCCACAAGAGATAAGAATGTGTCAAACTGAAGCGTCCAACAAATATTCAAACATTTAGTAGGCAGATTGTGAGCTACTCCTTTAGCTTATCACAATCACTATATTACTAGTGAATGAGGATGCATCAATTAAGTATTTTATGAGCTTGCTCCTTTCCTTGCCAAGGTAAAGGTGAGTGCTCGATTGATTTCTCCATTGCTAAGATAATTCTGAATCACCTCAGCCCGCTCAACATCAACAACCTCTAGCTACATATTTACCAAGGTAAAGTCACATCTTCAAAAACTTGAATTGGACTTTGCAAAAAATGCTGGATATAGGCTTGTTCATAATGAAAGTCACAATTTTCAAAAACCGATAGCGGATAAATGACGCTATAGCTATCGGCAAACTGATTTGAGAGGCAAACTGCAAGTTAAGTTTTGTTCAGAAATTTTTAGTAAGAGTCATAAGTACTTTCGATGCACTTTCTCCTTCCTCTTTGAGATTGCGAGGGTGGCCTTGAAAAAAGATTTTTGTTCAGGTTTCTTAGAATCATCCTATCTTGTAGCTCAGAAAAATCCTTACATTTTGTATATACCAGTTATTTTTACCCTTTCTTAAAAAAAGTTTCACGTTTTTTAATTCCAAAATCTCTCATACCTTTTCATACTCTGAAATAGCACATTTTACTCGCTATCGGCTTTTGAAAATTGTGACTTTCATTATAAAGAAACCTTTAAATGATCATAAACTAGCATCGTACCGACTCCAGCAAACCAGTAAATTTTTCATCGAATAATAGTGAGTACATGAATATTCGCGCACTCTCACTCCTCGTGATATTTATCTTTATCCGATGGAAAAAGCCAATATATGCAACAAATCCATTTAACCAGAGTTTAGATGTTTCGCTGAAAATCTCACTAAACTCAGTCAGTCATGTCTCATTGATGGCAAGAAATATCACTTGTCAAGTGATTTTTTTGATTTCTACATGGTATCGTATTCAATAATAAACTGTTTATCTAGATGACTGATGTTGATCGTACCATTGTTCATGGTGAAAATTTCTTCGAATGGGTATGAAGTTAAAATCTGTGAAAGAAAAGGTACCTATTCTCTAAATGCTCAAATAGCATTACCTAATTCAACTTTAGTTTTTTCAGATGATTCTAATTAAGTAGATAAAATGCTCATAAAAATGTTGCTTCACTTTGGCATTCCATCTCTTGAGGATTTGCTCCCAAGTAAAATATATCCACTGTTCTGACTTTTCCCTTTATTTATAAGTTTGAGATAAGTACAGTTAAAATGTATCACAGAGGTTCGGTTCAAGAGTGCAATTCCACTCTTGCTCTTATCACCATCTCCTCTCTTTCTCATAGCTTAATCTCGTTTTATTCTTTGAGAGTTACATAAAAGCATTGGTGTGCATGAACTGAATTTAATTTTAGATAAAAGCTCAATAAATAAAATAGTTGTAATCAGCAATTTATCCCATCACGAAAGAACTTTTACGAAAAGGAAAAAAAACTTCCCCATGATTTTAAATTGAGTGAGGAATGAGTCGAAACCAGAAACGAAATTAAAAAATAAAAGCTGAGCTTTTAAAAAGTACAGAATACATTAAAAATCGATCAGCAATCTGATTTGACCTGTTACAAAATGGATAATATATGTATGCAATGAAAGGCGTTGTCACACTTTTCATCCTCTCGCATCCTCTTCCATCGCCAGTTTTGCTTGCTCTCAAATTACGTAAATACGCATTTTATTTATATACCCTTTTCCAAAAGTATTTATTTAAGGAGAAAGACAATCGCACTTAAACGCTCGGCTTCATCAATGAAGACCACACTAGCAAGAGAATTTCAAGTAGTAACTAAAAATACACACAGAGAAGTGTAATGTAAGTGTACTCAGTCCAAAATCGAAAGAAAAAAGGAGACACAAAGTCAGCATTACTTTTGTTCAACGTAAATGTAAGCGAGACAAAACTTCTTTTACTTTTTGAAATTGCTATGTGCTTACATATGTATATATGTAAAGTAAGAATGACAAAACAATATTCATATTATATTTTACAATATATCGATGCATCCCAACATTTGAAAAAAAAATTTAGCCAATTAAGTATCCGTTTCCCCCAAAACTTGGAAGAGCTGAAATATAATTTTTCATCCCATTCTCAGAATGACTCGGTTTCTCCCCAAAAAACCGGAGGCTTATTATAGACAGACTCTCAAGAAATATGGCTATAATGGGTAAATTAACACTAACGTGAACAATTTTTTGGCAATATTTTCCCTTACTCTATCTCACCGCATCTGTTGCACAAACTGGTTCAGCAGAACATTCTCTGATGATGGACGTATGAAATGTAAAAAGTACCGAGTATAGAGAAAATGAAAAAAAATTACGAAGTGAATCATTATTTTCATTGAAAATGAAAGTTAAAAAAAACGATTCGGAGCTTATGAGCAACTTCGCTGTGTGTGCGGACAGGAGGTCCTATGCATTGTAACAAATTGCAAAATGGTAGAGAAATTAAATCAAGTTGAGTTGAAGTCTTTCAACATTTTTTATTATTTCTCTTCAGCTCCTTTCAACTGCATACATGATCTTTGAAGTTCACATGAGAGAAAATATTAAAAAGCGCTCATTTTTATAAACAATTTCATTAATCATATGACAAGTCGAGAATGATATGATGATACTTAATTACAGATCGGTTTTTTACCTACCAATGGAGCCACTAAAAAGGATCCACCTAGACATGAAAAGTGAACCTGCCACACACATACACACAACTTGCCCAATTGTGAATTGAAAATATGGCAAAAAGACTTTGATCACGCAGCTTTCATCAAGTTGACTTTTTTTTATTTCGCTACACCAATCACTTTCCGCTGAACATAACTTTTTCATTTGCTTTTCTCAGCAGACATAATTAAATCTTTAATAAAAAATAATGGACAATAATTGAAGGGACAGATGCAGTGTACAGAAAAAGTAAACCGACGTTTCAAAGCAAAAAAAAATCCATTTGTCTTACATTAGGCAAAGAATAAGCTGTCTGTTTACTTTGCTCGTCTTAGCGGTTTCTTCGTTCGAATAAACAGCTTTTCGAATTTCGCCACACGCATGCATCATCTTCAGCTATTAATTGAGGTTAATACTGGGGATATTAATATGTGCAGTGGCAGTGCATAACTCACCTCGTCATATTATTGCAACAGTTGCACTCATAATTCAAAGAAACTGCTGTAGTTTCTCTTTCTCAATTTATTTTTATTTATCGCCGAAACGAAATTATGAATCAACAATTTAAATAAGCGCATATGTACGCAATGTCCATATATGAATATTATTGACATTTTAATTTCTCTGTTTCATTCATCATTAGAATTCATAATTCGTAGCCTACTTTTTCGCAGAGGTAAGTAAGTTCCCCATGATTTACATTACTACGATGGCATTTTTTATTAAAAAGTACATTTTATTATGTATCCAAATTCCTTATTGTAATTTTACATTGTGGTTGTATGAAGGTGTGAATATGAATCGGTTCTCAAATTGCATGGCACATTCCATCATAACTTGGCTTAAATTTTTTAAACAATTGAAACGAGCTGTCCAGCATACCGGGGCAATTACAAATGGCTTAAACTCCCTTTTAAGAAGTCATTTTCACCGCCTTTCTTCTCCCTCCCTTCAGTGTTTGTCTATTGATGCGTACCTGCGGTTTAGGTGGCGACTCAATGGAGATAAATTGTGTGTGCCATGTTTAATAACAAATTAGAATACGCAACAGAAGAGAAGGAAAAAGCGGCCGCTTTCAAAATCTGGTGCTAACTAGCAACTGTCAACAGAAAGTGTGCTTTCAACTCCCTTCTTCTTGTTCCAAGTTGTCAACTACTTTTTACAAGTGAAGATGATGAATGATGATGCGTGGACGGGGAAAAAGTCGTCCGAAAAAAAGTCTTGCTTTTTTCTGTCGAGTCACATTCCGCTTTAATCAACAGAAGCTAAAGAGACTCGGTAAAGTCTTACATTTTCTCTCTCTCTCTCTCTCTCTCTCTCTCTCTCTCTGAAGCAAAGCATTTTTACGCTAGATAAGAGCCGCCATTCAGCTAAAAATTCACTTAAATAATGAAACTTAACACCACCGTGAGCAAAATATTAGGGGTAATAAAAGAGGAATTTAATGGGCACATTGTTGGTGACGAATGCTCCTCCTCTGCGCACAAGATGAGACTAAATAAAATGCAGAATGAGAGCTCTTTCAATGAGATATTGCAGTGGTGGTCCACTAAAGCTTATTATTGAAAGATTAGCCGTATCACTATCACAGCTCTTAACTTTATCTCTTGAATGACCAGCATTTTCAAAATCGTCATTCTCGATTTGATAGGGCTGAATTAGTCATCTGCCTTTGGTCTTGGCAATAAATACATTCGTGGTTTCCCCTAATCAGTGAGATTATTCGCACACATTTAATTACCCCAAAATTGGAATGTTTACATTTTTCATTGGGTTTTGATAGCTTCGGCACCATCCAAATCCAGGATCAAAGAATAAAACTAATGTTTGAAGCCGGTTTTTGTGTGTTTTTGCTTGAGAGTATCTGCTCTCGGGTATATTTATCACTTATTCTTGTTGCTCGGGGCGGAATAATATAGAAAACGTGGTGGTGGTGGCTGGCGTGGCACTTCATTCTCCATTACACCGTGGGGAAACTATGAGTAAATGGTAGTGGTGGTGGTAGTAATAATAATAATATTAAATGATGAGGAGGAATGATGATGATGATGTCTGTTTTCATTTAATGGATTTGACCCTCCTCCCTCCACCTCTTTTTAACCTTTTTTCCCTTTTCTCTCTTCGTCGACTTTTTTCGAAATAAAATATGTATGCAGTGTATGCATATCCCTCTCTCTTCAACTTGCTCTCTTCTTCTCGTGCATTATAATACTTAATGGATGATGATGGCTGATTAGTGATAAGGTGGACACATTACCCCAGTAATTAACACCGGCTCATCACCAAAAACATCATCATCAACGAAGCAGCAAGCGAACGTGCATGTATGCGTAAATACACTTTAGATGTAAGTGGAAAAAAACATGGTTGAAACGAAGATCCCATTTGTTCCTTGAGAAAATGCTCGTTTTTCCAGCGTTATACATACAGATTATGCCTACGAGCAATGAAAAAATGTTGAGGAACAGCAGGTATCAGGGGAAAAAAGTTGGTGCTAGATTTCAACACTTTTTCTCCTCGCAGGTTTATCTTTTTTACCCGTTCAGCCTCAACTTGAGCAAGTGAGTGCGGGGTGAGCACTTGAAGATTCGAGATTGGTTTTGCCACGGCTTTGCGTTACATTTTTATAACTTTATTTTGTTTAACCCAAAATGCAACTTTCTTTCAGAGAGAAACCAGTAGGCAACTAAGGAGGAAAAAAGATTGATACATGATGGAATGCCAACAATGAAATTGTATTCCTATTGTGTGTATTCGTATCACATAAAAATGAAAACAATGAATTTCATGAATTTACATTAGCAAATTACTCCTTGTCTGAGAAACGAATTTTTGCGAATGGAGCCCATTTCTTGTCAATTTTCGAAAAAATACATTTTTGACTTCTGTCAACAGAAACTTAGCAAACAATATTTTATATTTAATGTTTCTTTTATACAAAGTTTTAAGATGTGGGTATCTATAGTATATATAATGTGTGTTCGTAAGGAGCCCAAAAGTTGCATGAAGTCATTAAAATGGAGTAAGTAACAATGCCTTCAAGTTTTGCCTTTTTCTCTGTGACTTTTTTTTACTTAAATTAACTAGAAACTCGTCTAGTCATTAACAACTTGACTCTGTGTGAGTTTGTAATAATTACATTTTATGAAAAAACAAACGCTCTTTTAAAATCCCCCTGAAATGCTCGTGTGTACGTGTGTGGCTTCGTCGGAGAGAGGAAGTTCATTCCGCTCAGATTTTTTACGAGGATTTGGCTAATTACACGTGTCAATAAACGACAAAGGAAGAAGGGAATATAAAAGACTTATGATTGTACCTAAACTTAGATCTTGTTAAACCTCCACTTCAGCCGACAATGCCACCTGTACAGCCTTCCCATGTGATGAAAAGATTCCATATCATTCTATTTTCGGAGCTGGTGCCGTTCCTCTCCTCGCAATATTACGAAGAGCAATTTAGATAAGAAAGAAGTTGAAAGATTTGATGAGACAAAACAGAGAAAATATTTTTAATTTTTCTTCATGCCATCATAAAAAAAATTTGATGCTGAGAACTGCCAGGATATAATACAGAATCAATAACATCGAATAAGTCGAAGGAGCTACGAGCTTCAAATACATGAATGGACTGTGTCAGTAGTCGCACTTTAGATTATAGAATTGCTAATACAAGCTGGCATATGTGCAGACGACTGCGATGATGCAGATTGGTGATCAAGAGCTACACAATCTCAGCAAAGAGGGATAGCTCTGCAGGTTTATTTGTTTTTCTTCATGAATGATCATGATGAAGAAGCTTACTATCAGAACAAGGTTGCTTTTTGTAGTCATAAAAAATAATTAATTTACTTTTCTCTTCACATTCATTTTGTACGTAAGCTCTAAGTACTTGGTACAACATAGCTGCTACAATGCCCGGCTTCATTTGGAGTCTCTTTCTGGACCTGACATTTAATTAAAGATCCATCATAAGTGTGTATGTATACCCACATCGACAGTTAATTACTCCTAACGAGGAAGCAGGCAAGGCGAACTCACTCGTAGAAGCTTGATCAAAGCTTGTGATTATTTCTAGTTTCGTAATATCTTTTGCTTGGCTATGCTGCTAAAGCAATTTGCAAAGAAATAAAAACTTATTTTTTTTACTATTTTCAAAATTCCTCCGTGACTGAAATAAAATATATTTTTTGTGTGCATGACGATTTTTTTGCTCAACTTTAGACATTTTTGAGGGTATTTTTTTTCCTTTCTTAGTTGTGAATTGGTTCCAGGATGGGAAATTATATTAAAAATACGAAACAATGTATTTTTTGTGAAGGACAATTAACGAAATACAATACTCGGTAGGAAACAATTTACTTCATTTTTATGTTTCTTGAGAGAGTCGTAAAAATTGTAAATGCACACCATACTAAAGGTAATGATTTAATGCGAATCTAAATTAGACAGAAGTGGAGTAAGAGGACTACCCTTCTCTACAAAATCTATATAGTTATTCTAATATCGAAAATATTAAATTATATTAAAGCCCTATCATCCCGTCTGGGAGCATTTAAAGCCAGGCTATTATGTGGAAAAAGATCAGTGAAGGAAAATTGCTGGGTGGATCTTCTCCATTTAGAACGAGTTAGCGAATCGCTTACAGAGCGGCTCAAAATGCGATATCGCTAATTACAGGGTTACCTCTAACTCTCACAAAACTTTGTTTGCTCACTCGTTCGTTTCATTTTTTTATAGTTTGCCTTTCAAATCTCTCGAAGAGTTTCTATTACACAGTGTGGCAGACAAGGCTACCGTGTGTGTATGCGACGTCTGGATCTTGAAGTCGGAAAGCGAGTAAATTTTTGCTCATTCCACCACATAACATAGTACACTTGATCATTAAACTACGCGCTCAACTATGCAATAGTTTTATGAGCTTGATGAAAAGTATCAAAGTTTGCAAGGAAAAGGGGCTTTTGAGTTTGTCAAGTTTCACCATTTCGTATAAAATTAAGCATGACTTCCACGCTAAGAACTAATCATATACCCATAAACCGTGTGAGGAAAAAAAAATACAAGTTGAACAAAAAATGCTCAAGTCATAAAAATAAACTTTCAGGTAAAATGTTACTAAATGCTTTCTGGTAGTAAACAATTATTGTTCAATAACTCCCATTTTTCCCCTTTTTGCAAAAAAAATATTCTCAACCCATATTTCTCCGTACATATGAATCATGCGCATAATAAAGATTGGCATGTTAAAATGAAAGAGAATTTTTTCCATCATCATCATAACTTGAATCCACTCCTCTGGTCAAATTTTCAGACCATTTTCACATGCTAAAACCAGTCAGGCGGATTTTCTCATGTAATACACCATATTATTATTATTCATTTTTTCGCTACTCTACATTACAATTTTTTACTACATTTTCATACTCACATCTTTGTAAAATAACCACCTATGTACTTTGCTAAACGACAACTGTGGCGACAGTAAGACGAGCGAAATTGTTTTGTTTTCCTTGCTTTTACAAAATTTGTACATTTTGTTTGCTAAACGCCAGTAGAGTTACAAGAAACAAAAATAAAAAAGTAACATTGTATCCCTTTCGTTTCATTGTCTTCAAACCATGTAACATTTATTTTTTCGCAGTAAAGTATGCGAGTGAAAAGCAGAAATATAATGAATAGGTTTTCCTTCCTACGAAAAGCCGGGGATACTGGAAATCAAGCAGAGTAACTTCTTTTGGCTTGACTTGACCGGCTCACGATGATGGTGATTGTTGTGTGGATGATGATTATTTGAGATAAAAGGTGATAATCAGTCAGATGAAAAAGAGGAACATTTGCCGGCGCACCAGAAGAACCAAGTTGGCAATAAATATTCATTTCTTGGTTCCGCTCAGCTTCATCATAATATTATATGTATGTATTTTTTTGCAATTGCTGGCAATACCGCTTACTTCATTATTAAAATTCTCTCACTTTTGCGAGACAGTCGAAAACGTCGACAACGCGGTTGTGAAAGGGACGATGCACAACAAAGGCAGAATGCAAAAAAGTGCAATTACGTAATATATTCAGAGAGTTTAGTGCAGAATGCGAAAAACGATTGTGTGATGTGCGTGTTCTCCTTCACATAGGACTGATGATGAAGGCGACGACGACTTCCAATATCATCAAATCATCAGCGTACCGCTGACAGCCTACCAGTATCATGACGACCGAACATCATGCATCATGTGCGAATTAGGGAAAAGCTCCGATTAAGTAAAAGGAGATGAAACTGGTGCCGCCAATTTCGCAAAAAAAGTTTTGAAATTCGATACATCATGCAAAAAAAACAGTGGTGGACATGGCATTTGTTGTACGTCTTACTGGAAAATGAAGAGTTTGGATAGGCTAAAAAACAAGGACGGTGTCTCAATGAAGATGCACACAGGCACACATTTCATTAGGTACATATTTTTTCACTTGTGAGCAGTCAACTTTTCTTGTCCTTCCAAATGAAATAGATACGTTTCGGGTAATGTGATGGCCAATTGTCGTGATCTGTATCAGAGGTTACTTTTTGGACGGGTTGGAGTTGCAAAAAATTAGGTATAATAATCGTAATGTGTATTGAGTCAACTTGTTTCGTATTGACGGCTTATCCTGCCACATTTCTCACTCGGAACACATTTTCTCCTCTCCCTCTCCTTAACTATATAATCATAATAAAATGGCAAATAAAAAAGTGAAGAAGTACAAGATCGTTCACACCATCATCATTACCCAAGAGCGGAGATGAATGAAAAATTCAAGTTTTTTTATGATGATCACCGTCATCGTCGTGATCATAGGTTTATGCCAACTTAACTTTTTATGTTTTTTTACATACATACATACATATATTCTGCTCACATGAACATAGCATGAACGAAGAATCCTTCACCTCGATGCTCCTGCACTTTGTCTTCAAGCATATTTTAGTGGAAAATATGGGGATAATCATTATGATCACCATCACCTAAGCCATTTGTCATTGTGGCATGGAACATGAGGCTCATGAATTTCAAGAGAAAATGTAGAGATCCAGAGAAAATGAGTTATCAGAAAGAGGTTAAAATATAGTCAGTACGAGCCCACAAAAAAACTCGAAAGTCATGGAGTGTTAAAAGAAGAGGTCTTCGTGTCCACTTGATATTGTCGATAGAATATGTACATACCTCCATGCACGACTCTTATTGCTACTAATTTGTTATCACACTTTAATGTCCACCATTTCTCCCTTGTCTTCTTCTGCTCGATGGCAATCATCGTAAATTGGCCGTGGTATTTCTCTCTTTAAAAGTGTAAGATGAAAAATATATAAAATAAACTGGGTGTGGATAATATGTAAAGCCTGTGAGCCGAAGGGACGGTGGGGACATATGAACAGGAGGACATAAAAAGCGGCGTTGGGATGCCGCCCTTCTAACCAGAAGGAAATACAAATGAAACAGTTGTTGAGCCTTTCTCTTCAAGTCGTAATGAAATAGGTAAAATAAAGTTTGCTTAGCTCGGCTCAGTCATAATCATAGAATATAAATATTTAGATGGACCTTTGCCTCTGTTCTTACTTTTCTTGTGTGTAGCTAAATAAGCTCTATGAAACCTCTTAGGACATTTTTTGACTATGTTCTTACTAGCAAAAATAACATAGCATTTTTGAAATCTTTTTTCAGTTTGATTTTTTTTATAAAAGAATAAGTAAAATTCCTTTAAAAATTGTAATTTAAATGTATGAAGATTGGAGTAACTAGTGAATCTAATTAAATAAACCCCCAAAGTATTTTCTACTTTGAAAAACGACAAAAGACTAAAAATGTTCAGAATCAATTAAAGAAGCAATGTAAATATTTCTCCTAAATTTGAAGTCTCCAGTAGGGTTTAATTAAAGGTGCTCTATACGCGTCAGAATTTTGCTCTTGTTTGTTTAATGCATTTTACACTTCTCTCTTTCCAACTACTTACAGACTCACTGTTCAAAATTCAGACCACGGTGCCATCCTTAAAATGCACTCAATAACAGGGAATAAAAGTGTCTCAATACCCTCCACATAATTATGTGCCTATATTTGTATGTATTACAAAATTTCAGTGCAACTGCAATCGTTTCATAAAAAATGTTGAAATCGTAAAAAATTATCAGATCAACTTTTTTATTATCTTACTTTTTAAATAGTTTTGAAGAGTTGATACGGCGACGTTCACTAACAATGAAAAAGTTTTTGTTTGAGATAGAGGAGAATCGAGAAATCAAGTCTTTGACAAAAGATTCAAAACTTTGTTGTCCAGCAAAGACTCTCAGCATCATTACTCAAGACACGTTGAAAAATTAGATGGTACGGCTGGAATCATGCCTGCGTATGTTCAACCGCTACAAAGAAATGCACTTGTGATCTCGATAAGGAAAACATGCATACCGAATCAGATCACGTCACTTTGCAGGATAAGTGAATCCTTCTATTTTCTTACATTACGTTCCTTTGCAAAATTTGGAAATGCAGCTTCCTATACCAGTCATTTACACAGTACTGGTAAACTTGATGTACTTATGATGTACTCATACTATACAATTTTTACCTATTTGGATTAACTTGATTATCAATGTACAGATTTAATGCGATGCTTAGAAGGTAAAGTGCAACGTGCACATCACATCCATCATACATCATCATCTTCCTGTTCATGCATTCCTCCATCATCAAACTTGACATATCACATCACCAAACACCACACTTAATTCTGTATCACTCCTCCATTCCATCGGCGTCGAAATGGTTGATAATGTTGAGTCATTATTACTAGAAGCTCAAAACTGCATACACGACTGCATTGTGTATCCACAAGTGTATGAAAAACGTTCTTATGCAAGACATGATAGTAATGATGATAATCACGTTAAAATACGCAAACTGCGCTTTTTGAAACGTGCTCCCGTGCAAGAAGCCACCGGGAAGGAGTTAATTGTAAATCAGAACTGGCTTTGCAACAAACTCATCATTGCAATCATCAACATATAAAAAAAACTGATTCCTCTGCTGGTCACGTCAAGAGGCCCTATATATAGCCTAAGGAAATGCTAAATATGAACTTCTCTCATATTCATATAACAATATCAATAATTGATTGATTACATTACCTCCTTCGGTTTTCTCTGACCCAGAAACGAGCCGTGAGCCTGATGATAAGCCGTCAGAAAACTGCCAGGAGCGTGATGCTAGTGCGAAGGAAGAAAACAAATTCACGCTGAAGAAGCAAGCGGGAATGCCGTGAAACGCGCTCGCTCTCTCGGTTCAGTCAGTAGCGAAAAAATTATTGTTGACGTGTTTTTGCCCATCTCCACACCTTCGTCATGATTATGATGATGAGCTTGTTTGATACTGATGATGATGAGGTATTGAAATGCCCACTAAATGCTATCCTTTTGCGTTGATGACTCTGATTACGATTAGAGGATGCATATATGTATGTATATTGACGATGAAGATGATTCATTTCAATAAACTTAAGTTTGCGGGGGATACTGACTGGTCGGATCAGAATTTATATCAGTAATATTCATAATATCTATGCAAGCTGCAAAGTACAAACTGCTCTACAAAGCCTTGGTGTATTCAGTATTCACAATCTGCTGATGTAGTTGACCGTTGTGCAAGAAAAAATTTCCAATGCTGTACATACCTGAGCATTCAATTTCCACTATTTACCACTTTCAAAAATAGTAATAGTAATGATGATGGTTAGACTCCCTGTTTCTGAAGAGAAAAAAAAATCTGGCTCATTAGAAAAGCCTGGCTTGGTGGAATCAGTCCGAGAGTAAAGATGCGCATGCATTTAATAAGCGGCCTATCATCATCATCATTCCTGGTATCATTACAATCAACCAAAAACTACATACAAGAACTAGTGCAGTTCAAAGCTCCATCATAATCACGATGATCGTCGTCCCAGTCATTGTCTGCTTTTTTAATGTTCGCTGCGTCTCAGCTCGAAGAGAAAATATTATACTAATTTTACTCCTGAAAAAAATAATCTCTCGAGAAGAAGGTGATATTGGAGAGTTTTGCCAAGTTTAATAATAACCGATGATGTGTGAGGATGACTAGGTATCATTTCTCCTGCTCAATTCAAAATTGACGTTGCATGCAGTCAGCCTCGCTCTGCGGAGCAGTGCCATACATAAAAATAAATTATCAGGTTATGCATGCATCATGCATTCTATACCCGTCTCATCATCATCCCCGGAGATAATAGGAGAACCAGAAAATTTGGAACCTGGAAATCACTGGGATCCACTCGACCATCTTTTTTTGGGGAGAAAAAAATTATCGAAATCGGGACATGGTTACATCATGCAATCCCTTCAAGAGCAGAAGATCGCCCATTTACAGAAATTTAACTTTTTCCTCAAGTTTCAGAAACCGTCTCATCCTCATCAATTTTCATCAATGCAACATGAAATCAAGTGGAAATTGTAGGGAAAGAGTGGTAAAAAGACAGACGGCAGCGAGGAGAAAAAGGACATGGTTTTTTTCCCTGTCTCCCACAAAAATGAACAATCCAAATAAGTTTTGATTGGAAATGAATGAATGTTCAATGATGCCATTAAATGAGCCAATTTCTCTCTCCCATTAATTGAAGGAGCACAGCGGAATGTGAAGATTCCCTCAAAGCCGAGAAAATGTGTTGGCACAGTAATAACACGAGAAATTAAAGAGGCCCATTATGACTACTTTTTATTTGAAGATAAAAGCAGGAATTTCCGATAAGACGAGAAGCGGCAAATGACATCCTCCATCATAATAAAATCGTATCACCACCAAAAAAAATCCTCAGAAAGTGGTATGAGCAATCCGAACAAATACTCAACAGCCTCCTCTATGGTGCTGGCAAACTCATCAAAGCATCCTCATTTGAATTCTCCAAGGCTAATTAAATTAATGCAATCCATGGCATTTGATGATGAGCTTTACGGTGTCGCCAATCGACAAGCAAAGCTGTATAAGAAAAAGATGAGGTGCTTTCTGAAATAATGGTTATATCACGATGCAGAGTGTATTACTAGAGCACCAAATGATACATATTTGTGAGGCAATGACGACTTGGCCATCATCATCATCATCATCATCTCATCTGGCTTGAAATGGCCTTCCAGACAAGTTTACAATATTGCGTGTGAGTTTTAATGCATTTTATTATTATTGCTATTAGTATGCATACACGATGATGATACGATTACGAGTTCGATTGAGAGTACAATGAAAATGCCCAAACATAATGATTCTCCCTTTTTACAGGCTTGGAAAAAACTGTAGAGCAAAGGCAAGATGGGATCTTTACTATGTACACTCTTTCCCCTCTAACCCACTTGCCAAAACTACGATTTTTAGAACAACTTCATAAAAAGACCTGTTTCAATCGCCGTCAACATCATCATCCCCATCGCCGTCTTCTTCTTTGAGGAGAGATCCAAGTGAATCCAGCAATGATAATAATAAAAGCCTCATGATGCTCATCGAGTTTGATCATATGAGGAAAGTTGACTATTTCGTATTTGCCTTCGTCCCATTTACTCACCTTATTCCTTCTTTTTTAGAGAAAATGTTGCCGCCAAACAAAACACGTACACCGTCTATCCCTACACATCCCTGGTCAATCACGAAGGTAACAAGGAAAATGAGAGAGAAAAAAAAAACTGGAGCAACGTCCAAGTCTCACAGTCTCAGTCCATGCTCAAAGTATTTTCATTGAGAGAAGTAAAGGTTCCCTCATAATTGCTTGAAACAAGGCGACTCTTTAAAGAAAATAAATGTCGAATCGATTCTTCTCCGTAGGAGTATGGAGACGTCTTTGAGAAAAATGATGGCGATGACAATGAGCATGTTAACTGGATAATGGATTTTGGTAATATAAAAGCTCATCTCATCTCGCATCTTGAACCGAAATCGTCACAATAATCAATGAAGTCCAGCATTGCACTGGGACGAGAGCACAACGATCTACTATTTGTCCTTTGTACCATTGTTTTTTTTTCACTGCGCTTTTCCCTACCCAATTTTCTATTTACTCTACAATTTATTTATTGTTTCCCTTAAGGAGGCAAATGTGTTTTCTTTTTGGTCATAAAATATCCATAATATTGCTTTTATCTCAATGATTAATGGTCACTTGATTGATTTTTACGCCTTCCTCTCTTTTCCCCTACACATTAATAGAGTCATTTTATGAAAGTGTTCAAGCTCGAGAAAAAAGCATCCTTTTTTTCGCCCATCAACACTACAGATCTAGATTTTTTCTCCGAAAACAAAAATTAACCTACCTGCTCGTCCTACCTTCGCTTACAAGAAACAAACAGGCAGGGAACGATATCCTATTACACCTATGTCAAAAGAAAACATGCACATGTCTCTCATTCATGATGACAAGGCACGACCAACGTCGACGACAATAACGACGTCGTCCTCAGCATAAAAACTCCTTTAGTGGTGCATTTCTTATGTATTTATCCAGACTCAGAGTGCAGCGAGTAAACTACTTTTTTTTAAGTTTTTGTTGCTCTCAAATAAAAATGAAGTTAACTTTTTTGAATGTCGGCTGTGTGTATGCACAGTCATATTATATAATGTTTCCCTTCTCCCCACATTTAGAGTCAAGTGAAGAGAGTAAGGGAAGAAGATACGAGCTGGAGATAGTGATAATAATGGTGAGTATGTGCGAGCACATACAATCACATTTGTGCTAATAATAATCCCATTATCGTTTGTCTCTCTATTCAATCTCACTCCCTTTTTCAGGTCGTTACGAGCCTTTTTTTATTATAACTTGATGAGTGAAAAGTTCCTTAAATGCGCTTTTTATAACATTTTTATGAAGTGAAAAAGGTAGCACGAAGAGAGAAATCCAATCCGTTTATTTCTCTATTAGTGGGAAACTGTATAATAACGGTTGAGGGTTACATCATCTATCGTCCTCAGAAATGTTGAGGGAGGACAAACGCTGTAGGTTTTTATGTACGTTCAGAGTCTTCAATTATAGTTTCACTTGCAATTTGGCTGGGATCTGTGACGATGATATGACATTTACAGGTAGACAATGAGTTTTTTTAACTGTGGGACAATGCCAGTCTCACTTTTTCAATGAAAAGGGTTTAGTTAGAAGGAGGGCAGCAATGGTGTGAGTAAAAAGGGGATAATTATCCATAATTCAAACAACGTCGTCATCCGCAACCATAACCTTTTCAAAGAGTTTTTGTTGTGACACTTTTCGTAGTGACAAAATAAGCAAGTCTCCAGTGAAACAATTTAAGTGTCTCATCTCTCAAAAGTAGTCAGAACTCAAGTAAAAAAACTTGGTGGTAACTTACCCAGTAACTTGGAGACTGCTCCTTGGTGGTGTAGCATATGAATGGGATCGTAGGGCCTCATCCCGTACCTGAGTGGACTGGACAAGTCTAAAAGTCTTCCCGTCGCCCCACTCACGTGATGTGCGCCAGCTGCGGCTGCGAACCCTCCCAATGCACCAGGATGTGTCGCAGCGGCCACTGCAGCAGCCGCCACCGCTGCCGCGGTTGAAGACCCCGTGGGGCCCCCAGGGGTAGATGGGCTGCTGCCAGCCGCGCCACTACCTCCGCTACTGGCTCCCGTGCCTGCACCACTCGCCACGTTGTAGAGATCACGAAGATGGTGAGCTGTCATCGGACCTGAAAAAGTTTGCAAAATGGAAAGGAAAAAATCAGCGTTAAAAAATCAGTCACAAACTTCCGCTATGGAGCGAAGGAGGGATGCAAACACGCACAAAGTGTTCTCACTCTGGCATGTTATCATGGTTGGACTCACAGGGAGAACCACTTAACTCTCATAGTCGCAGTAATTAATTCGTCAAAATGGCTGCCAACTATGTACATGCATGCCTACTCATTTTTACTTAATTTTGCATTTTTCTATAAACAGGAGGATTTTCATTCCCAAACATTTTCCCCCATCGAGCAGCAGTCAAGCTGCCCACTTGCTCACAATAATAATAATGATGGTCATAATGATGTCATTATCTATTTATCTGACAGTACTCACACAATGTACAGTAGAAAAGCTAAGCATTCTCTAGCCTGCTCACAAAGTACTATCTTCATTACTGCTGAACAATGAGAAGTTTATTATTATTGCACAGGATAAAACAATAATATGTATTAAAAGTACGATCTAGTTAAGGTAAATTGTATTATATATTTTAAATAATTCTGTTGATGAATGGCAACGATGCGGGGGAGGTATAGAAGAAACATGCTTCCATCATGAATATGCCTATTAAGCCACGGTCACTTGAACTCATCTCCAGCATCAAAAAATAGACGTGAACATTTCGAGCATACATGAAGAGCATTTAATATTACCACAACTATTATCATGGTAATCATTTTGTTCTCATTGCGTTCTCGTATAAAAAGGAGAAAAAGCAGTTTTGCATTTACGGCTGTTCTCTAGTCCCTAGTATTTCATAAAGCTGTAGTTGTTTCCGCTTTAAACTCGATGCATCTTTAGCACATTTGCATTGTTGGTCGAAAAAAACATTGGCAGGAAAGTGGCAGGAAGTTACATTTGACATTACCTAATGTCTTGTATACTGGATAATTCAAAGACTGAAACTCCTCAACTAGCAATTTATTCGGAAAATGTGTACACTAACCTCTGTATAATGTGGTCATAATTGCGTGCGAAAAATTTGTCAGTTCTCCTTAAATAATTAAGGTAGTAATTATTACATTTTTAAAAATTCAAATTTTCAGTTCAATACCCATCATCGCATTGTCCAGTAAAACATATTAAAATGAACACAACAGAAGGTTAGATGGGATGCAAAATACTTTTTTGAAAAAAAAATCTTGACATGACTCAAGTTCTAGTTAAATGAAGCGGTTCGGCCTCTTAATTACTGCTTAATTAACCCTAACGGTGCAAACACAATGGATGCATTGCCTCTAATATGGTTTGAATGCATGAGCTTGCATGGAGAAAAAAATCGTCCACTCGGGACCGAAGCCGAACTTGAATTGAAGACGGTAATATTAAATTAGGCAGTTTGGACAGCATGCATGCATACAACGAGTGCATGCATAATGCAAGCCCCATTTGATCCATCTGTCATCTCCGTTTATCCTACATGATGATGATGGGTAGTATCTGGAAAAAAATTACGAAACGATGACCTACCGTGCTACATTGACCATGCAACTCTTTGTAGCTCCATTTACATAAAAACTTGTATGACACTCCATTGCCTCTAATTCACCTGAAGATATTTTTAAATCTTAATTTTATAATTCATTAGCCTACATATTCACTGGACGTCAAAGGAAAAGACTTCATACATTTAACAGACTCTTCCTTTCGTGTAATGAGGATATTTATTATGTAAAAATTTAAAGATTGTGAAAAGACGAACTTGAGCATAGATATAGAAATATGTATAAGTGTTACACTGTTTTACATTTTTTTAAATCTTGCAAGTTGCAACACATTATGTATAGTGCATGATAGTTTTACATGCATGTCTCCTGCCATTTCTGTGAAGAGGTCCGAAAAAGCTAAAGTCTATTTAAGAGTTGAAGGTGTAAGCCAACCTCATTGCACTCATTGCCATGGTGCATAGTACTAGTATTCACTTGGGCTGTTGCTTCGAAACATGTAGAATAAAATGTTCGAGCATAACTCATTTGAGTTATTGTCATTATTTAAGAATGGGATTGCGTGAGTAATTGGTTCTCTTCTTTGCTCTTATTCTTTCTGTCAATTTTTTATTATTATAATCTCTTATAATTTTTTCAGTCCTTGGAGCTTCTCCAACTTCATGGTGATATTTTTGTACATGCATAACCTGCTTGCTTTTTGTGCTAGCTTCAACAAAATATTATTTTATTCCTCGTCTACTTTGTTCGCCCTCAAGTATTTACATGGTAGTAAAATTGTAAATAATAATGATAATGAGGGTGACTATCATGAAGAAAACGTAGGTGCTGCTGCTGACGACGACGATGATGATGGGCCTCTCAAACTTTGATATTTTTAAAGCTGCCTTTTTATTTACAAATCCATTTTTGACTGCGTTTTTTGTCCTAAATGATGAATCCTAGTTGAAATAAAAATTTATCTATTGTTGTATATAGAAGCAGTATTATAATCTAAAAATAAACAAGGTTCTATTGAAACGCTGTGTAGGAAAGCTGTGATCATATAATGCGATACATTGTAAAAAAAATTGAGATGATAATGGATTACATGGCTTTTGTGTTGTCCCGTGTGTAGGCTGAATGCGGATTCGTTTTATATTTGTTCTGATTGTGGATTAGTTTTTGAGTACACTTGTAAAAAGACTTCCCTACTGGGCTCGCAGTTTCTCGTCTCTCCATCCCTGCTACTGCATACATTTCATACTGCTATATCATCCCTGAACAAAAAATTAAGATAAGTAGACTCAATTTTACCATCGAAACTGAATTGTGATAGTGTAATGATATGTCGAATGACATATGAGATTTTTTTCAAAAGTTATCTCTATCCACAAAAAAAGTTAGTTTTTGTATTCTTATGTAATATCATCATGCTACAATTATAATTATTTTTTGTTCAGTGGGCATCTTAGAGTAACTGGGATGCTTTGGGTGCTATCTCTTACTCTTCAGAAGGAGAAAAAAGTTTACAAAAAAATAATTTGCTTCGTCATTGCTCCGATCATCCCCCTCTTGATTTCCTTTGCGAGAGAGAAACATCCTGAGAGAAGTGATCAGGCAGGCACTCAATCAAAAAAGATGAGATGATGAGGAACAAAAGGATGAAAAGAGTAAATAGCTTCTTTCAAAGAATTTCGTCTTGGATTATCTATTGAGGAAGACATTGTAAAAAAAATCATGCATCTTCAACCGAAACAGAAGCTGAGGTATAAAAATATTTTTTAACAAAGGCATAAGCAACGCCAAGTTTTCTACAAGCCATTCATAAAACATCAAAATGAATTTGCATAGTTCAAGAAGGAGCGCAGACACACAAGCGTTTTGTTCACCCAACCAAGATATTGCGGAAAAACGAAAGAATAATTCTCTCGGCCCTGAAATAAACAGAGTATGGGGTTTGATACAAAGTACAAGTGTACTTATTATGACAAAGTAATAAAATAAATGAAATAATGAGTGGTACAACACAACTGCGCTCTATCAAGTCGGTATTTGTTGTAGAAGGATCAACCCTTTCCCGAAAAAACAGCAATTTATTCGATTTTTTTAATGGATGGTCATGCAATAACATGCAGCTGCAGTTTTCTTTGGCTTTACGTGTGAATGCGGATTTTTTTTGTTTTTTTTAAAGAGAAAACTGCGGACTTCACGTCCTGTCTAAACAGTACGAAAGGTAATTATTATTTGTTTGTTTGCTTATTCATGTGAGAATGTGGTCATGTGTGCGCACGTTAGAAGAAAGCTCAAGAAATTGCGAGTTCACACTTAAAATTAGACTTTTGGGGAGAAAGCAATTGTGTTATCAATTTTGAAAACATTACTATAGCAATATGAAAATAATTAACTTTTAATTTGGGCAATTTCTAAGACAAAAGAAATAAATTGAATCTGCTTTAAAGCAAGGTATAATTAAAATTATTAAAATAAAAAGGTATATCTAAATTTTGTCAGAATGAGTATCCGACTTTAATATCTTACAGGAATAAAACACTATTAACGATTGCCATTTTGACTTTATTATTTTCAACTTTATACATTAAATTTTCACTCGATCTGGGAAAGAAACATTAAAATTATTATCATTTGAAAATAATATTCCTTAATCTTTTTTACTGATTGGCACCAAAAAACCACAAAATTTTTTATTAGCCTAAACATCCTGTTCAAAAATTGGTAAAAAAGTAAAACTGAATTATTAGTAAGCGTATGCCTATAACTCTTACATAAGTGAGTAAAAGTCTACATGCAGTCCCTAAACATTTTAATGACATACCTCTTTTACCATAATGAATCCTAAATTGAGCTCAAATAAAAGCGATGGTAATCTTAGGTTCATTAAATCTGCCTACGAAAACTTCTATTTGAAACTAGACCACTATAATAATTTAATTGACTTCAAATTGTTTGGTCAAGGGGATCTGTCCCATTTCAACATTCCAACCATCCCACCATTACATCTCCAACTCGAATATTGTTTTATTTCCATCTAATGTAAAAAATATTATCTCTAGACTCTCAAAAAATATTACCAGGCAGCAGTGCACAGCAGTATAATTTCTATTTTCATACTAGCATCTATTAGAATCATCATCCAACGCACAATTCACAAAACTTCACAAGCCTTGAAACAGAAACTGCTAAAAAGAAGTAATCAACGACAGCAAAAAAACTGGCAAACGACAATAAATAATTATAATAATTTATATGGTTTCTTGGCACTCCTCACTCGACTCTCATTACCCTGCTTGATCATTCCACTAACTCATCTAAAGGCGTAATCAAAGCTACAAAAGGCATTATTTTATTGGACTAACATTCACGCTGCGAGTAAATGGCAGCAGAGAATTGTGTGGTGTACTTGACTTGATTAACTCATTCAACATCACCGAGCGTCTCACTAGGCCCAAATAATCATCTTCAGGGAGAGAGACACATGATGATGATGCATACTCGCGATTCATCAAAATGATACACTTTTATATTTTTATTATGATTGCATTGCGGAGCAATGCGGTAAATGGAGGATTTCAGGGGTATTCTGCAACTCGTCCAACCCTCCCACCACCCTTATCCCATTCTTTGAGTGAAAACGAACATGCTCTTCAATTCTCGTTCATGATGGTAATAATGATGAGTGTGACAATGACGGAGATGATGAGTGAGTGAGTACTCCTATTATGCCTCTAGTTAAGTTTTGTGTCTGGTGAGGCGTGTGTCATGTCATCTGACACCATTATGGACGTTCGTACATGTAAATAGATCTTTTTTGCCTCTGTCCCCTCTCCACTCCACATTGGCACGGCATGGCTCAAAAACAACATGAAATGATTATGACGGTGCATAGTGTTTCTCTCTCTCTCTCTCCTGCTTCTGTTGCTGATGACAATGATCGGAACACCCAATCATTCACCAATTTGTGTTGATTGGCTAAGGTCGCGTTCCTCTCTCGCCAGAGATCATCTGAATAGCTGTGGGTAGCAATCTAGTTATGTCGATTGTTAATGGGAATATAAACGAATCCAATAATAATCATATCCGGCATCGCATGTCTCAGAAAGGAATGTGGACATGAACACACAATCATATTATATTATTTTTTTGGCGGTTTTGTGTTAGCCAAGCCTGGTGACAAAACATGATACACATTTTCTTCCTTGGTTGAACACACTTATTACAGGCATCATTATTGCACGCAAACCGTACAACATACCATTTCGTGGATTATACGGCGAAGCAAAAGGGCTAAAAAAATATGACATGATATACTTTCCTCCGTTCGGGTGAGCCTCTATTCCAAGCCGGTAATTCTGTCTTGGACTATTTGTAACAACATTCGTGTTATAAAATGATTACTGTGATTGTGCACTCAGGCCAGGCCTTCTTTGGGCCTTGGACACAAAAGAGACGCAGTTCAGACGGAATTCGAGAGGAAAACGACACTTGTTAATGCCCCCATAAAAGTACAACTCCCCTTATGAACACTATTTATGTGAAACATTTATTTTAGAGAGCAATTTGTAGTCTCTCACAATTTTCATCCCCTGTCTACCACCAAAAGCCATGGGTAATTTCTCCAAAGGAAATAATACATTCATCATCGTAATCATTCGTCTGGGCGATCTCTCTGCACATAACATAATAGACGGGCAAAAGTGAATACAATGTGTGAGCAAAATGGAGAAATGCATGCACCAACATAACAGTAATAATAGTACACGCGTTGCCACAATTGAGGAGAGTGCCACACATCCTTGTCGTCATTAAAACATAAAGTTTCCCTAATGTAATAATACCAGCAGAAGTAGGCACACACTTTTCAACAAAAAAGAAATATGCTCAAATAATGATGTGATATAATGTAAAAGTTACATAAGGTAAAAATCTACTCTGAACTTGGTGTATCCAACCATGGTAAAGGTGGGATGCGAGGGTACAGGTATCATACAATGCTTGTGATTATCAAAAACTCGTCACACTGGTCACTTTTGCCTTTCTAACTTTAAATGCACTAATGGCTCTTGTCGTCTTGTTTTAAATGGCGCTTACTCAATTATACAGTGGTATGGAAATGCAAAACCTTTCCCACTTTAGAGTCAACCCCATGCTCACAATTTTGTACATGATATATTTTTTTTTCCTTCAGCACTTTTCTTACTTGCCCTTGCTTTTGCTACACGTTCGTGTGGCAGTTGAGACGGTGGGTTTGGGTTGGTTCAGACATTTACAATTCCATCGTAAAAGTGTGGTAATTCACACAAGTGGAGCTAATGGAAGTGATTTGGAGTTTGTGTGAGAGAAGTGGAATATGCATACAGATTGTGTGAGTTCAATGTATTTACCTACATACAATATGCAGCTCAAATTCATTTGTAACACGAGTCTTTGCCGTAAGCAAACATGAGCAAATACAATTGAACCTTTTGCATCGAAATTTTCTCCTTGTTGTTGTTGTTAAATAGCTTGAAAGTATGTATGATAATATGTAGAATGAATGAAAACAAATTATTTTATTAGGCTTACATTATTACACAGTTATGTACACAAGCCATTTGAATCTTATATGGGCATAATATGTAAGAAGGTATGGCACAGGACAAAAGCGATTTTTATTTAGGTGATAGAATTACATAATAATGAGCACCTCATATCGAATGCCAAAAAAATTGCAAAAAAACGTTTGACAAAGGTACGGGAAAAGTGAAAATTAATGGGATGACAATTTACCCATTACAGAATTATACAATGATTGGTGATAAATAATAGCAAGGGGCCAAAACTGACAAATGAAAATGGCATCATTACTGGTTATTCGAAGGAATCGCAAGAAACGAGAACAAAATTACTCTCGTAGATTGCATTTCGCCTCGATGTCATTGTATATTAAACAGAATGGCTCAAATGCCGCATTAAATAAATGCTGAGATTCTTCAGAATGAGAAATTAATTTTTTTGACAGGCAGGGCCCAATACTTTCGGTCTGCAGCAGAAATGTTTTGAGGAAAGACAATAGCATCACAAAAAATCTTTTTGCCATTTTTGCCCGACGCGATTTTTACTCGCTCGTGCAATTCAAAATTCATGCAGAGCACACTTCTCCTCATAGTAATTTTTGCACTTGTCGGGCTAAAAGGTATCGTCGTCACACAGTTGTAATTGGGTCGTTTTCTCATTAACGGTAATAGCGATGACATTCGAGAAAATTGGTTCGAAAAATGTTTTGCCATCGCCGCAAAGTGAACATGATACATGCAAGCTAAGCTCAGATAATGGTAAATCTTTATCAAATAAAATTTGTGACCAGAAAGTAAAGTGAACTTTGGACTTTAATATCAAAAATGTATCAATTCTCCCTATGCACAATTATGCAACTCAGATGCCAAAAGCTAAAAATCGTTACTCATGTTTCACATTTTCAATCACAATAGCTCTACACAAAAGTATTGTTGATAATGGCAAACTAAATACTTGCATTGGTGCAAGCGATGAACTCAAAATATTATTATTAATTGTAAAGCAGATTTTACACAACGCCAGCTTCAAATATAGCAAAGATGGCAAGTGTTTATGTGAATTTTAATTCTGCTTGTGAAATTTGATTACGTAGGTGCGAGTCAGGTCCTGGAACTGTTGACTGCAGGCGCTGCTCTGATGCTCTGTCGGTGCTTTCCGGCAGACATCGATTACTTTGCCTACTTACTTATGCATATTGCAATTATCATTACGTCAGATCCGCCTTGTTGTCCGCTTCAATTTCAACAAATTCATTATATATGCAGCTTCAGAGCTTTATTCTGAGAACAATTTCAATTCTGTTATCTCGCTACTTGCTTACGCTTTCAGCGCATTTTAATTTTTTCCGTCTGATTGAAAAGTACAGAGTTGGAGTCAGAGGAGGCTGTTTTTGTTGATGAGACGATTAAACTCATAGCTTTTATAGGTATTTCCTTTAAAAAAAGTGGATGAGTCACAAAAAATATATATCATGAATTGGTAATGATTAACCCTATACATGGCCACATTTTTTTTTGAAGAAAAATGCTGATTTTTTTACACTGTAGAGTAGGTGATTGATTATTGGATTAAAATTAGCTTGTGCATCACATCATCACCACTCTCATCTCATCACCACCTTCATCTACCTCCCCTCATCATCATTACCATCACCTTTAATCATACTTGTTCAACACCATACTTTGAGAAGGAATCTAGTCAGGTAATAATCAACGGGACGAAAAGTACATTCAAGAGAAATGACCGACCGACAGTTTGACTTGCTCATTATTGCTTGCTTCGTTCAATTCGTTCCTAATAATCATAAAAATGAAGAAAAAAAACTCGGTAGACATGCCAAAAAGTTCATATAAATGATGATGTGATATGCAGTTCAGTTCATGCAGAAAATCTCTTTTGAGAAGAATTGTATCGATGTAAACTCCTCTCTTGTGATCATAATCATGATGGAAACAGTGGCACCAACATTTTTTTTCTCCTCTCTGAGCGGAGCCAAACTCAAATTCAAAACGGCAACAGTTGTAATAAGCAATAATGATACATCATAATAATATGAGCCAAACCGTATTACACCTTCAAGGGAAAAATATGGTTGGCCATTTGCATGATGCCCACTAATAATACATTTTTTCTGACAAAAAGCCGCAAATCAATAAGAATTTTATTCTCAAGTTTTCAATTCGATTGATTTTTTGATGATGTGTATGGATGCTCGCTCATTTGCTTGCTTGCCCCCTGCTTGCTTTGCAGTTTTTCCATCAAATGTAATAACGACTGCAGATATGTAATCAATGTTGATATGATAGTTGGTTTGGTTCGTTGGTTGGTGGTGCAACTGCAGTTTCTTTATGGTGGCTATTCATCGACTCATGATGACCATCATTTTGAAAAAAATGAGAATACTTTACGGTTTGATTGCTTTCTATGGATGCTAATATAATAGATTATCGCAAACTGAAATATCGCAGCAGCAACATTTGATACTTATTACTCCTTCTTGCTGAAGGTGTGTGCAAAAACTTTGGAATACAAGGGTAACATTTTAATGCGAATATAAAACACGCTGACTTTTTGACGGGCTCACAACTTGAGATTTAGAATGCAGCTCTTCTCTCCTCAACTCTGCATTGCAACGAAGGAAAGGCAGAGTTGATTGGAAATTATGTTCACTTTAGTAATTTTCTGTTCGTTCACACCTGCACTGATTGGTTTCACGTTGAAAATGATACTGCTTCCTTCGACTTTGCCTTTGTGAGGAGTGAGAAGAGACTGCGCCGTGGTGATATACCAATGAGCACATGCAATAATATACTACACCACTGCATTGATATGATGATCGATGCGTTCTGCGCAAAACACAATTTGCTGATTACTCGATGAAACAATGCCGAGATATTTTGATAAATGAGAGTACATTCCAATGTTAACTTGTGTGAAGACAAGCGATTGATTTGTTTTCGGTTGAGTCTGTTTTACCATAATTTCATTCATATACATAAGTACAGAAATCGTGAAAAATGGAGTATGCATTAAATTATTATTGACGTACCCGCTGAGCTTGGAATGGTTGCTCCGGATGGTAACTGTCCAGGGAACTCCATGTCCCCCCAAAGGCCTCCTTTGACTTGGCTGAGTAATTGTTGAGTATGGGGTGGTGGTGGCGGAGGAATTGCTGGATGATGATGAAGCCGACTGGGGCTCGTTCCACTGTTTTCCACAACCATCAGCATGGGAATTCCCACACAAAACTGAAGGCAATTGTTTGCTGATGCTGGCGTTCCCTTGTTAATGAACTTTGCTTGGGACGAGCTGCTTTCAATGTTCAAATGAGATTAGAAGCTGTGTATCTTGATAATTGTACAGAATTGAAAATCGAAGCGGAAGTTATGAGAAAATTTGTTGAGACAGTTCTACATCAAACTTCACGGGACGAACAAGTGCACATGATGCAAATATGACAGTGCTTACGTCGACGAGAAAATAGCAAAGAGCGAAGGAAAAATGGAGACATGGCTATGTCAAATCGTGGAACTCATCATGTCATCATTTCCTTTCTGCTTGATCCCATTATTTAAATGAGAGACTTATGTATATGCATAGGTATATAACTTTAAAGACAAGGCTTTGCAGGGTCTTACGATAATGAGATCTTTTTTAGAATAAAAAATGGACTTTAGGTTGATAAAAATCTCTTGTAGCTTTATCTATTTCATTTAAGTAAATCGTGAAAATTTTCTCATTAGACGAGTATTTTTTCAGTTTTCACTCATTAGTGGAATTGATTACATAGGCTTTTTAGGAGATAGCCGATAATAATAATAGTAATAATAATGAAAAATCAAAATGAGATGTTCGCTTTAAATAACACCAAAGATCACTATCCAACGCCTCAGAACATTGATGATATGTCTAATTATGGTTATGAGTCTGTTCCAAAAAAAAGTTTCACAGTGATGTACTATAGGGCCCTTAACTGAAGAGCTTGCATTTCTGCCACGGTTTTTTCCAATTCCTCTCAACGGCCTCAATCCAGTTTTACATTATTTTCGTTTTGCACACAATTTGAAAACTCTGGCCCCTTAAGAAAAACTTGTCCTCCACTTTTAACATTCACACTAACCGCCCTCTTAGGTTCTTGTCTATTCTTCGGCTTATCAATAAGTAATAAAGATAAGCACTTATCACTTCTACTTATTACTTCACTCTGAACTGCATCAAACTATAGGGAAACTTCTTTTTTTGGGGGATTGTGATAAGGTTGAAAATGAAACCTCAAAAAAGAGTACTTCTTTCTCTTCCAATGTTTTTTATCTTCCAACTTTTTCTCTTCGGTCCATTTACAAAGCCGTGTAAAAAGGGCTTAGAGCCTGAGCTCAGGTATTACTACACATGTATGGAGGAAGAGACAAAAAGATGAGCTTCTCACTAGGTTGCTCACAAATCATCACTGAGAATGGCTCTCGCTTCTTTGGTCAAAGTGCTGCTGCAGCTGAGGACGAGTTTGTGAGACAGAAAGGGATCATTATTGGATGACTTGAGCTTCTCTCGTTTGTGTGCCCAACTCAACGCTGCACTCACTCAGTCAGTGTCTTAAAAAAGAAGGCTTCGCACAGTGGTCGTAGTAAAGGACTCGGGTGAGCTTCTGAGAAGGAATGAAGACACTTTCGTAATCTCAAAGCCGGTAATCTCTAACTGCCCCTGTCGTTATAATCTCTCTGGCTGAAGAAGTTAAATCTATTCCTGGTTCATCCCCCATAACACAGATGTTTTACTGCTCTTCTACTTTATCCGCTCAGGCTCACAATCAGTCAGTAAATGAGATCTGGAAGATGACGGGAGCGAGGGTAGTCTAGTTAGCTTTAGTGTGTGTCGAGTGAGTAGAGTTGAGTAGACATGCTCATCACAAGAGTAGTTAGTCCTCCTTTTTTTCATAATGTGGAGATGAGTACAGAGAAGCACTGAGAGATGATCTTGATACGATAAAAATATAGTTGGCTTTGAATACGAAAACGCTGTGTGTATACACCTTGAGCGTATTATCGCATCATAATAAAATTGTTTTTTATCATCATCATCATCATTCCTGTTGGTTTTGGTTGGTCCTTCTGTTTTTTTATGAAATGATGATGATGATGATCAATCAAGTCGACTTGAGTTTGTTCAGTGAGGAGGAGACGACTAACACCAAAAACAGAGAAAAAATTTAATTGAACAAAGTGTACAACCCTTTTTCTCTCCTTCTTTTACTCGGTTGCTTCGGGTCGATCTACACGAATATGTAAATATTTTACATGAGCAAGACTTAGCAAAAAATGGGCTTATCGAGAATGTATGTATGTGCAGAAAAAAGTCACATTAGCTCAAGTTATTATGTATGTACTTCAGCAGGAGCGCTGCTGCGACTGAAGTAATGGAAAAAAAAGTCGGGAGATAAGAAAAATGCATGCGAAATGCTCGCCTTCCTCTTCTTCCTCCTCGTCTTCGTCTAGCCACTCTTGCGCTATTTAGCAAAACACCCAAAGGTAAAAAAACAATGTATGCATATGGAAACAGCATCAGGATCGAGTTTTCTGTTTTCATACATGAGAAAATGTATAAAGGCTGAACCAAGAGCCCTGTAGTTGGGATATGGAGAGGAAAGAATCGTTAAGCCGAGCTTGAATGCAAGAGAATATTACGCTTGTAAATACATTTATATGCTTTTGTTTCCTTCGTTCAGAAACTAGCCCGTGGTCGAACACAATTCCGAACTGTATGCATGAAGCCATGCAACATTCAATTACACAACCTCAAAATAAATATCAAAGTGTGTGAGTCGAGCTTATAATTACCCCTTTTTTCTCCTCACTTATCGTTTCCCTAAAAATGTGCTTGTGTTCACCTTGCACTATTTCAGCGTTCAAAAGAGATGGGGTATTCTAACATACGTGGAATGGCTCAGGTATATTTACGTTGTAAATATGTACGTCACAAGATTTGTATATTAATTACCCCATTTTATAAAACAAAAACAAAGTAGAGCTGGACTAAAGTTTGGGTGAGCATGATTGGTGCAATGTACACTAATCACCTCACTTTACAATTTTGCATTTATTTCGGGCTTTACCTGATTGCTAAATTGATTTCAGTTTTTTCTCATTTTTTCCCTCTAAATCACTTACATTTCGCAAGTGCTCATATCACGTTTCAAAGTTTTTTTTTGCAAAAAATATTACCTACGTGAAATGTAGCCATGTAAGCAATTCAAACCTACTGATTACATCTCCGCGTTTCATTTTATCCGTGAATGATCGAGTTGCACTCCATCTATTGCACATAGTATCCCCTCATCCAGCAGCACACAGCAAGAGTCGACTGTTTTTAATTACTCTCATTTACACCAAAGCATGTCCTGAACTGGTGTGGAGCTCTTCTACTCGAGCTCCCTATGAAACGGGGTGAGAAGTTGGGAGGATGGATGGCATCACGTTTCACAGCTAAAATGAATAGGATTACTACACTGCAAGTGGCAAAGGTGGTCTCCTCTGGACCGGTCAACATTGCATTGTATTCTTACCCCACTTTAGAGTAATTTGGTAGGCTGGAATCAAACCTTTAAACAAAAAAACTGGCCTCAACGTGACTTTTTCAAAGTTTACATATGCAAGGCGTATCACTCCCTTTCACAGCAGCAGTTGAACAAAGAAGGGTTAAAATAATACATTGCAGACGCGTCTCATTCATGAAACATTGAACTGCAGCAAGTTTGAATGAGAAGGCAGCAGAAAAGTGAGAGAGTTGTGTCTGTGCTTCGTTGTTTGTGCACCCACATCATTCTCGCAACCACTGAATCCACTTGACTCTCTCGCTTACTTTTCTTTGATGGGAACATTTGGATTGGCTCAACGCGTTCTACACATCGTGATCCCACTCGTCCAAAGGGACGAAAAGAGGTGTGCTTTCTAAAGTGCGGCCCTGATCCGCCCAACCACTTAGCTCCCTCTCTCTCTCCACTCTCTACTTTCGATTCTGCTTCACTCACTCATTCTTATTCAAACAAGATCGAGAAGAGAGAGAGAGAGAGAGAAAAAAGTACTTTTTTCAGGACAACCTGAGCCACTCAAAGAAACAATCTTGTGCTGCCTGCACCGTACCCGTTGCAAAGCATTCTCCTTTCTTCTCGAAAAAAATGAATGTTCAGGCTTTAAATGGAACATTATAAAATAAAGGCAATCACATTGCTCAAGAATAAAAAAAACTGTATTTTTTTCTCTCTCTTGAGATGTGGGCATAACAATTGAATCAAAAAATCAATGGAGAGTCAAAAGAAGAAGAAGAGTAAAGAGTTGAGGCAAAATAATGTTCTCACTTCCCTGAACGACTTGTGTCCAACGTATAAAAAAAACTTGAGTAGTCTCGTCAATAGTCTGGCGAGTTGGAGTTTTCTAAAAAAAATATTATCCAGCTCATTTTTAATTCCTCTATCATTAAAGAATGAGTGGAAAACACGCATGCAACTAATATCATTCCAGATCCCGCAATTATTACAATTATTGTGATTATTGTTACAATATCACCATTTTCTCCTTTTTTGGCTCCTACACACATCGCTTTGCATGTTGATGAGATATGCAAGGTTCAGAATATCTTACCCCACAAAAAGGAATTAGCGGGTAGGTTAGGCCAAGTGAGTTTAAAGTTTTCAGAATCACGAGATAATTGTGTTCTATGGTACGTCAAAAGCTGAACATAAATAATCACTCATTAATTGTCTGCCTTCTCAAACCCAGGTTTTTTTAAAAAAATCTTCCAACAAACATGTTTCTTCTAAATTTAGGGAAAAAACAATACAAAAAAATACTGCGAATAAAAAAAAACGATTCTTCCATTCGCCATTTCATCCTTTTCATTCATTACGTGCAAGGAAGGCTCAAACTCGACGCGGAGCTCAATAATGGTCATCATCATCATTATCATCCTCGTTTTCTTTTGTACTGTGAGGGGATGGTATACAATGAAATGGCGATCTTGAACATAACATGTGTCAAAAAATAAAAATTGTGTACATGCCTCACTACAAACACCGCTCGCTCTCACACAGACTCTGGCTGAAACGGAGGGAAGAGCAGAGCGAGAAACCAGGAACGGGCGCATTATTGTTATCATATCACGCAATACGCCTGAATATAAAAATTTGTGTTTCTCTAATTTACGATCGTGTCCAGCCAGCCAACTTCGGAGGGATGAAGATTGAGAGAGAGAGAGAGCTAATAATGTCGAGGCAATTCGTTTTTAATCTCGCCATGTCTGCCCTCAGCTCAAAATGGCATGCACAAGCAAGGAAAAAGTAATAATAATGCCAATAATATTCCATACATGCTTAACGCATTTTATCCATTGATTATATTTAATATACATGGGCAATTCTCTAACTTTAGGGTTTTTTTGGAAGTTGAGTTTGTTTAATAAACTGAACTTGACTTTCTGTGATTTCTCAAAAAAAATAGATACATTTTATATGTTGTAGCTACCATGCAAACTCTTCCGTAGGGTCGACTTGTTTTATTACGTTTTTTGCTGATTGTGTTATTATTATTGCTATTACAACATACTTATTATTATTATTGTTATTGGTGTTATCATTACTGGAGTAGCTCATTGCTTGATTTCGTAGGGAGAGAAGAGGAGAGAGAAAAAAACTTGTTGAATGGTTGGTGGTTAGGACGATGAAAGTTTAAGCCTGCTTGATTTTAGTCAGCCATCAGCATCCACTCACTTGCAATCTTTTTTTACTACTTGTCTAACTAATTGTAAAAAAGGTGGGGTTATTACGAACATTTATTGTCTTGTTTTACTTCTTTCTTCAGAACAGAGAGATAGGCTTACACTCGATGAGCTGGTCATCGCAAAAAAAGTCTATATCTTATACTTGTGGTGGGTGATATATAATTTCAAAAAATTAGATTAGCCATTTTCTTAGCCTTTCTTTAACTTTGAGAGGGTATATGAAGATGAACCTGTTTTCCCCATATTTCTCTCCCAATTGCGGTTTTGTGTAGGCTTCGTGAAGATAGGTGGAATGCTAAGTAATTGCATTTTCCTCGAAGAATTTATGTATTTATACACTTTATCGCTACCTTTTTACAAAAGGATTTGCCATCGTAAATAGAAGCCATTAATGGGGAAACTTATTGGCGTCTACTTTTGGCTGCTCGTTGGATTTCCGAATTATTCAAATCATCTAACCGCATTCGTGTTTAGAAAAGTCGACTAAAAACCAGATTTCCAGACAGACTAAATATGTCTAGAGACAGCCCCCGTCAGCATCATTATTAAGTGCTGTAATCATAATCATCAAATACATAGTCCATTTCAACTGACGGTTCTCTTGCAAGATGTAAATATGATATGCATACAATTCACGAAATCCTTTCACTTGTCAGCAGAAAGCCCCTTTCTCAATATGATCGCGAGTGGATGTGCATAGTGCATACTGCGTGCCGACCAACTTCAAAAATGCAACGGCGATTGAAGAGACTAAAAATTATCGTAATTTCACATTCCTTTTGTGATCTCAATTGATCATGACTACTGTACCGGTAGCTTGATATATGAATATAGTGCTTGCATACTTACTTTCCTGTGTAAATATTTAGTCGTCATACTATGTATCTACTATGTAACAAACCAACCCACATTATACTCCAAAGATAATACAAAAATTCCATGCATTTGAAACTTTCAAATATGAGCCAGTTAAAAATACAATGACAGTTCTTTACAAAGTAATTTACCCGGACAAAATCTTGTTTGAAAGGAATGGCTTCATTCTACGACTCACCTGTTTAACTTCTCTTTTCTCTGCAAGTCAAAAAGCTCTAATTACAAAAAATGTGTACCACTCGTTATCTTCATAATTATTTGAGACGAAGGAGCAAACAGGCATACGCTTTTAATTTGCTCAGAGTTGCATAAAGATAGCGAAAATGATCCAGTACAATCTTGCATTACGACACTATCATCTCGCTCTCTCATTACGGGAGTCGTCATCATCCACGTTTTCCTCACAATTGACAATGTACACAAGTACTTACATGCATACCTACCACCACGGGGTAGTATAAAAAAGGAGTTGGAAGAATGCTGGAAAGTGACGATAATGATTTGTGGCACATGGCACAGTTCCCTCCTGGAATCCTGCTGCTCCTCTTTTGCTCATTCCCTTTTTCTTCGCAATGAAAACAGTTCGAATGAAAGTTTGAAAGGCAACAAAAAAATGCACTTCTGGAAAGAAATTGCTCTATTTTGTTTTATTTCGTGGGACACTCGCTTAATTACTGGGAAATGAATGGAATACCAAAGGAAACATAATCATTTCACTATTGTCCACTCCCATTTTAACACTTTCTGAAAGACATACTTATGTAAGTGTTTTTGCTATTTAAATAATACCAGTGGTCATTTTGTATTTTGGTTGGGGGACGAAAAAAGCTCAATTTACTTATGGGGCATGTTTTATTACCTTCATTACATTAGGCAGTAAGGAATATGTTAATTTGGGTTGTGAAGGATGCATGCCACCAGAAAGTTTTCAATAAAAGATACATACCAATCCTTTCTTATTGACTCAATCAAGATGATGTTTCTTTTTTCTCTCCTAAAACAGAATGTTGTAATGTTAGCATTGCAACAAAGCCGAAGAATTTTTATTTCATTGTCATAAAAAATATATGGAATAAGCGTTTCCCTTATTTTCTTTGACAATGATCGTCTTTGGAGAGAGAGAGAGAGAGAGAGAGAGAGAGAGAGAGAGAGAGAGAGAAGTGTAGGATGGAGGATGATGATGAGTGAGGTGCATTTGCTTGCCTTTTTTGCTTGATTGCTCGTTGAGTCTCTTGTCCATTGCCATTGCACCTCTTTATTCTTTACTGCTCCCCATCAGCTCCTACATCATCATCATCAACATTATTATTATTATTATCTCCTTGATTTCAAATGAACTAGAAGAAGCAGAGACGAGAGGAGATGGAAAAAAATCTAATTTTTGCTCGTCATCCTTTAGCAATCCTTCCCATTGTTATTTTAGGTATTAATGGTGGCTACTTGAGAAGGCAACGAATTTTTCTCTGTAATTCATTTAATACGATACAGTAACAATAGGATTAGGATGCAACACTCCTTCCTTTCTTATCCCCTTTCACTCTTTCACTGACTCACTGCTTTTGCTTAGCTAATGTGAGCAATCAGTTACATACATTTTTCCCTCTTCGCCGCTGACTTGCTAAGTGTACGCCTTATAATTCATGAACGATTTTTACCAATGATCCGAGAGAGAGAGAGAGAGAGGGGAATGCGAAAGGTAATTATTGACAATGGAATGTGATTGACAGGTGAAAACGACAAAAGACAAGAGTAGTAGTCAATGATGAAGTCGACCATCATTCAATTCAGTGTCAAGGAGACGGAAAATAATGTGTAGTAGTATGTAGCATCATCACTTTTTTGAGGGTGAACATAACGCTCGAGTCATGCCAAGAATAGAAGGAAATTATAAAAAAAAGTCAATTCCTTTTCATTTTAATGCCCGTCACCTATCACATGATTCACTCAAGAATAAACTACGCAATCTTTTCATTTATTTTTGCCTATTTCCTCATTCACATTTAAGATGCATCTAAAAGTTTCTTTTAAATGAGGAGGTTCGCTTCATTCCAAGATGAGTTCTTTAAACAATTCCGTTTTCTCAAAGAACACCATTTTATTTGGGTGTTTACCTTCCACATGCACAGTGAAAATAGCTGGGAAACTGAGACTCTGTCAGAATGACCGCAGAATAAACAAAACTCGAAAAAGATACATACATAAAAAGTCCTCTTGTGAATCCTTTGGAATTCGTATTCTTATTGCCTTTCGCTTTCATCTTCAGTTTTTAGGTGTGATGCAATCACTTCACGAGAGAAGCTTGATTATATACATTTTACCCCGTCTCTATTGCTCCTTGCGAAAAAAAAACTTATTTACGGCGTTGTGAAGTACACCCTTAAGTCTTCCCCGCCGGTTTTCTAACCTTTGAAATCATCCTTTACCCTCTTAATGTAACTATCGAGAATCTCTGTAATTATTGCTGAACAAAAGGAAGAAAGGGGGGAATAACTGCATAACTCCATTGAAAGGCTCTCTCTGAGACATGCCTACTCATGACGATGATGAGATTGAATTCACACCTTTTTATAAAATAATAAGGGAATTATTTGTTCAGCCTCATCATCCCCACAATCACAAGGGCTATCATAAGTAAACCTTGTTAAGCTTCTAATGGAACATAAAATGTGTTAAAGAAGCGAAGAGAATAAAAAAATGGAGAAAAGATGAAACACATTTTCTTCTGTGGTTTCACCCATTGTATTCTCATTATTACGTTTAGTACAATAAATAACAATAAAGGTTTGTCTGACAAGCAATATCTTGTTGGCCACAATTGCGTCAACCACAAAAACCAGGAATTCTGAGGCAAATCGTGGCTCTTACCGGCATTGGATGGAACTCAATACTTATGACACTCTCTTGAAAGAAAAGTTTCTTTTTATGAAAAGAAAGCAAAAAAAACCACAGTGCTCATCATCTGCATCTCATATCTATCTGTTTACCAAAGGAGAAATAATAATAAAATGGTGATGGCTCACAATTTATTTCCCCTGTACTTGAACCACACTTGAAAAAACAGAGCATTGAACTTGGTAAACTTGTTTAGAAAAAGGTAAAGTGTCTCTCTCACTTACACTTCTCCGTGCAAAGACCGACAAGAGACAATACAAAAAACCGCTCGTAGAAGGAGACCGACACTTCTCCCGCAAACGGATAAGCCCTCTTTTTTAAAAAATAAATAACATTGTATTTTTAGAATCTGAGAAAATTATTAAGTGTATTTCATCAAATTATATCTCTTTGTTGTGCATTTTTTTGGTTTTCTTTGGGGAGAGAGGGAGAACTGTAAACTGCTTCAGTCGAGAGCAAGTGAACATCGCTCAACTCATGAGTTGTGCAGTTGCAGATATGGAAGAAAACTATAAAAATTTGTGTATGAATGGTGTACGCTTAAACAAGATTTTCTTAATTCTCCCAGTCTGTGTGGGAGTAGTGTGGTGGATGAATAAAAAAAAGTGGAAATGGTAAAATTACATTCACTAAAAGAATGTAAGTACGATGGCGATAAGATTCCTACAGCATTTTTCCTTACCTTTTCATCATCTTGCTTCCATTAATTTATAAGAGATGCCTATGGTAGGTGTCATTTACAAGCCCAAAACACCCACCACCTTTCCAATCCGAGTACACGGTATGCACTTAAGAGAAACTTGTAAATTAGTCTATAATAGGATAAAGGAGGCTATGGAGTCGTCAAAAAATATCAAATGGTCTAGCAAATACACCGACCGACTCTATCTCTCTGCTAACAACGTCTATTTACATTAGTGAGCTTTGACATGTTTACCGTGACTAGTACATTATTATACTTACCTTTCTCCTATACATTTATATATTATTTTCTTAATTGATTTGCTCGCGAAGTCGTTTAGCTTATATGTAGCGAGGAGGAACAGCTCTTGAATATTTGCACAGGCCTAGGTTTGGCCATAGAATTTGAGTGACAATGCCTTGTCTACCTCCGCCTCCTCCTCCCTTGCTCGCTTTTGTTGCGGTGAAGACTCAACTGAGATGCACATATTGGAAAGAAGCACTGTCATCATAATCATTATCATCCCCTTCATCATTATCATAATCACACATCATCATCATCTCCCATCAATCTATCCCCGTTTTTGCAGACACTCACAAGAAAGAAAAGTGATCAGAATTTTGCTACGATTTGAGAAACGCTGTGTATTTGCATCTACGGACACATCTTGCGTGCCTTCTATAATAATAATATGCCATCTAATAAAGCAGTTTTGGACTGTGAGTAAAGCACACACTCACAAAAAATATTCATATGAGCCAGTAAATACTCATAATAATAAATAATAATGATGGATCATCTCTTGTTCCCCATCAGGTTCCTCGATCTTTTTCAAGCCCTACATTGGAACAATGTGTTAAACTTATATGCGTTTTGATGTGTCGTGAATAAATGTAGCGGTTTTGTGGTCGGTGTCAGAGATTTAATTCTCCTCACGAAATGACGACAAAAGAAGACAAGGCTTTTGCTTGTTTGTCGTGAGAAAGGGTTGATCCAGATCATTTTCGAGGATTACACCAGTTTTATCATGAGAGATGCCATCGACAGAAGAAAGCATCTCCACTTACGTAGTTTTTCCCAGTGACGTGTGCTATTTCACTGCTGCATCAACTCAAGTCAGTCGCGCATTGTGCAATATTATCATATCATGAGATGATGAAGATAATAATGATAATGCGCTACTACTTTACTCCACATGAGAAGGGATGATCATCATCTTTTCATTTCTTCTTCGTCTTCAGTCTTCACTGTCTCTGACTTTGGCTCCTGGCACTTGTCTTTTCAGACCGTGCCTATTACACTCCTTCTCCTGGCGTATTACTTTGCTCACTTCACATCCTCAAAGATCCTGATCATAACTTCATGAATAAGTTGAAATATGGGCCATGTGAATCCCATGAGTCAACTTTAAGCTTCGGAATAATATCGACTTAATATTTTTTTCGCACAATAATAGTGTTATTATGGTACATGTACCACCATCATCTTTCATACGTAGTTTATGCGCATGTATTACCGTGCATTCATGTCATATCATCATTCCGCGTACCTTTCAAAGAGCCTTATAACAGCTCCTCTTCATGCCTCTCTTTTGACAGCAAATTTAAAATGATGACAAACAATACGAAACGCGTACAAAAACGAATAGATAAGGCATGCAGTGGCTCTGCTTACTTAAATCACTCCTTTTCCTCTACCTTCAAGAATGTCAATAATATCTCTTGTTTCTCCGCAATGTAAAAAGCAAAATGCAGCGAACGCGGACTCATTGCACCCATTATTCAAGCCACACATGCTCGACCAATCCACGCATAAACCTGCACTTAAAAAAATTTACTGTAGTCCAAGAGTTTGTGATTTACTCCTTTTGGACCCAACCAAAATCGACAGTTATTGAGCTGCTCAATTTGTCTAGGTCGACTTCCCACTGGGAAATTTAACTCGGCCGAAGTAAGTCAATCGGGAGAATTTGAAAATGATCGAGAAGTGAAAGAGATCCCACAAAGGGCTAAACCCGAAGAGATGAGCTTGACCACAACAAAAACGACATGATGATTATGACACGTAGATGATTATGATTACGGTGCCCACAAGAAGGGAAGACGACTTCATCTCTACTGACTTCTGTATTTCACCAAAATTTATATCTTCCCCTCGTGATATGGATTACAACATCAATCTTATCTCCTCTTCTGGAGGATATTTATGTATCTGTAGGTATTTGATGTGTTTTCCAAGCTCGCACCAAACTCCCGTGTAATTTGAATAATGTACCAATATTTATTGCCATGACGCTGTGATAGCGGCAGGAGAATGATTGAGGGAAAAAACCCATAACACGTAGGTACAGCAAAGAGCCATATCGCCCTTCTCAATCTTTCCTAATCCATCCCGACGAAAGGAAGCTGGAAAGGGGCAGCTGCACAAATCATGACTACATGAGCACCAGGTAAATGTACAAATCAAAACATCAAGTAAAGGAACGTCTTATCTCCTTCAGCATCTCACATTATCTCTGGCAGAGATACTGAGAGCGGCTGAGCTCGAAATGAAATATATTATTGATTTTGACAGTGACAAATCAACATTATTTATTCGACTCTGATCAAAATATCAAGCTTGCCACTATCTCCATGTAATCACTTCCAATCAAACGGTGCCGAAGTAGGCTGAACCAATCAACAGAATTATTAACATTTAACATAAAGATGCGTATCTCGCCAAAACGTATAAAAATATTATCAAAGCCTAAAATCCCATCATTCTCTGGGAGAAATATTTATATTAGATTTGATGCTATGCACATGAGCAGCAAATTTTGCTGAGAAAAAGTCCAACGTGATTTTTGGAAGCATGAGAGCAAGCAAGGAAACGAAAGACAAAAGGTTAATTGAGGCTACCTAGGATTACCTCTGTAATATTAAGGAGTGAGATGGAAACTTACAAAAAATTCCTTTATCAAAAGTAACGCAATTGCATCGTTGTTGACCTCATCATTGACACATATTGCATTAAGAAGAGGCCTGTGCAATACACAATTTCGTCTCTAATGTGAAGGTGCTTTGATTCGGTAATGATACAGTTTTTGAGTGAGCTGATGAAGGTCAACAGAAGCCATTCTGTAATGCTACACGTTCAGAAAATGTTTGTAATCATCCGCATATTTCTTGAAGTCACGTTCTCCACTCTCTTTTGACGAAAAAGGGCCCTTTTACGCTACTGTTCACCAGAATCAAATCAATCTGCCCTGGCTAAACAACAGTGAGAAAGATGAAGTCGACGCTGAAATGCAGGTTACCGTAATGATGATTATTCGTGGGAAAAATGTGTACTGCCGATCCTCTAATTTTCCAAACAGTCTGTTCAATATTGCCAGTTGTTGGGTAACGTGTGAAGTAGAGGAAATACGACTCCCTAAAAATATACAGTACTTATTAATTAAAGTGCGCTACACCAAAGCATATCTGAAACAAAAATATTCCTTCACGTAAAAAAGTAAACAAAATTACGACTACGACGCAAATAGGGGGAATGAACAAGATTTCTTCGACTTGAAATCATAAATTATTTACCAAATCATGGATTGCAAGATTCTACTGAATCTGAAATAAATCGGCGCCGATTGCATTTATCTGGCTTTGTTTTTACAATTGAATTCAGCGTTTCCCACGTAGCTACAAGTAATAATTTTTTCTCTACGAAAAAGGCAAATCCTGGAGAGCACGATTCGTTTTTCTCTTACTTATTTGCATAATGCACAATCTCTGTTGCAGTGTGACAAGCCTAAAGCTGGAAAGGAAAAGCCATATAGAGGAAAGTTGTTTTTTTTATTTGGGAACGACCACCCAACTCAGGTTTCAATTAGTCCCTAAAAGCCCACACGACCGAGTGCAAAATGTCCGCATTTCAAAATGTTAAATCGAGAGCTCGATCCATTATCCAAAGTTCGATATTCATTTCGAATTAGTTTCAACATGCGTCGATTGAGACTTGTGGACAATCTTTCTTCCTCTCCCTCTGCAAAAACTGTGCTTGTCTCGGACCCAACCCAAGACTCCTTTTGCCTTCAGTTTCGAGTGCCACACATAAAGTCACATTATTCTTTTGTTCTTGAGTATAATGCCGAGCAATTTCACGAGACGAAATTGAGCCATCACAAGCGTAGAGAGGAGCAAGCCCTTTCCCCATTCTTTCCCAACATCATTTCACAATTACTACATATATTTGCTCATAATGTCACCATGACATTTCGAATTGTGCACGCGAAATAAAACGGTGAAATGATTACGATCCTCTCTGCCGCTTTATTATTAAGTCTTCGTTTGGTCGCCGCCACCGTGAGGAGTGTATTCGGCAAATTGTGTTTTGGATTACGGGAAAAATATATCAAAATAATTGAAGCATTAAGGTTACACTTCCCACCGACTTTAACAAGTGAACAATGACCACGGAAGACGGAGAAGAAGAGCAGATTTTTCTCTGTTAAATCTTAAAAGTTGACTGACCATTATCATGATTATCTCGAGAGCATTACACAACAGAAATACTTTCCGAGTTTCGAGAGGGAAAAATACGTCTAAACGTCTCAAAAAGCAGAGAGTTGAGGAATGAAGAGAGTTATTATCCTCCTTTTTTGCCTCATTGAACCCTCTCTCTCTCTCTTCCCATTTTGTTGCGTATCATTCAATCGTTTTTCCCAAAAAGCTGAAAAAAGTGACACGAAACAGTTTCGCAGTTAGGGAAGCAAAAGGCGGCAGTAATCGTCGTGATGATGATGCTGCTCTTGGGTTGAGAAAAAAACCTAAAACAGCAATCACATCTTTTTTCTTTCTCTTCATTTCCTAAAAGATGTTCATGATCCATCCATGCACATACACACACATCAGAGTCTGTTCAGATTGAATTTATCATTGTAATCATCGTCGTCTTATCTGGGCATTGCCACGTCTCCTTACGTAACACAATAATAATAACAATAGGAGCAAGTCCGTATTATCATTATTTCTTCGAAATGTAGGAGCGAGACGAAACACAGGGATTTTGTGGTACATGAATGCACACTCCATTATGTAATATTACATTATGAGTTCGTCAAAAAAAAGCAAAAATTAATGAAAATCTGTTTAGCTGAACGATAAAGCTTTTTTCAGTGCTTGATGGTGAGTGAGTTGAGGTTGACTTGATTCGGAAGAAGGCACATTTAATGCTATTATTTCATGGCATGCATGATCCAGATGAGGACGGAGCCAAAGGTGGACATGAAGGGTGGATTAGAAACAAAATAGAATACATTTATATGGAACTTTAAACAGTTGTTCACGAGACGATGTGTTGTATGTGTAGGGAGCATTCATAAATTATGCACATGATGGAAGTTACACAATAAGTGCTTTCCAGTAGACCTAAATTAAGTAACCCTTTCCCGAGAGAAGGGAAAGTGCACCGTGCACGTCAGCAGCTCAGACTCATTTTCATCGAGATTTCCAGAGCTATCCAAAAAGCGTAAATTGGAACTTATTTCAGTCCGAAAATGATATGAGTAGCATTGACGAAGTCGCAATCAAGCAGGCAGCTTGCACAACAATAAATGCCTGTAAACTAAGTAAATTATATATAAATAATTTGAAATTATTTTGAGTTTCGAGCACGTTTGTATATGGCATTTGAGATATAAAAAAAATCTCAAACTCAGCCAGAGTTTGTTCTAGCTGAGCAAGATAAAATAAATACCATCTTGTCCTTTCTTGTCTCCCACTTTTTTTATCATCCTTATTTTAAAGATCACACAGGAACAGCAATCTGGGCTGATTACATTGCGTTGTTTGATCCTTGTATCTCATTTTCTTTAAAATTCCATTCAGATGATACAACTTTTTTTAGCTATATTTCGTTGCTTGCATGGTAAGCTTGCAAGAGGTAAAAAATTAGCGTGTTTTACGGATTATTATTATCATTTTCATATCACAGAATCTGTACCGCTCAATTTTCTGGGCTTGTTTTTACCCCTTTTGATTCGACTGCGTTTTAGAGATGATGTACATAATATAATCCTATACTCTATATACATATGTATCTGATGAATTGAGAGGTTTTGGTTTGCTACGGAAAGAGAAGATAATATGGGAATGGGATGCAGTAACATTTCTTTGAGGTAATATAAAAACTACGTCTGATTTTGATTAGGTACGCTGTAAAAAAGTACAGTAAACATGTTGCGCAATACCATTTAGCGCATATGTGGAGACGAAGAAGCTGCTTAAACGGAGAAAAGAATGCGCGTCATTTTGTATTATTAAATTACGTAAATAATGACACTTGCTGATCTTGCCACGGATTTTAAGGACCACACATCAGACTGCATCTGAGCAAGGAAGTGCAGTTTTTGAAATATTGAGAAATGCAACAATCATGTCTTACTGCCTGAATACAAAAAATTATATACAAAAGACAAATGCAAATATCTACTTCGACCATTTAAAATTCTAAAAAAATTGAGATCGCAAAATGCAGTAAAAGTCCAACGGAACAATTACAATTCTACTTTTACTTGGTTAAAAATAACTACGTAATTAATTCAAATTAAAAATTTTCATTAAAAAGCATTTTTTTATATTCCCTGGAAACGGTCAAGACTCAAACGGAGGATTAACGAGCTTCCCGATCTCCAGATCACTTATCCAAGGCTGTGGGAAAGTCCATGCGACAGGCATCTCCTTCTTCAGTAATTCAGGTGTAAATTCAAAAAAACAATGTCAAGCTCAAAGAAAAGCCGAGACATTTTTATTACACATATGTCTCCAGCTCAATTGTTTTATTTTTAGATTGAGCTCCTTAGTCTCTCTCTCTTAAACTATCACTTTTACTCTTAAAAATGATATCACCTAATTGAAGCTGAAAATTTTGTTCACACAAAGGCAAGGCATTTTTGGTAAGCTTGGTGCAAGCAGCTTATAACCTTTACCTTGATTAAGCCAAGCAGCGACCAGCCCAATGGATGATGTGATGAGAAAAGATTGTTTTTTTTAGAAAATTGTGACTGAGAAATGATAATGACAATGTTCGATGAAGACATTACAATGCCCCTTTTTCCCATGCTGTCGGATATTGAAAGGCCAGCAAAGGACTTTTTTCGACTCACCGATGGCTAAATGAACACCTTTACACACTCTTACTCTTCATCTCTAATTACTTTTTAGTTTTCCTCTAACAAGATCGGATAGACAGGTAGTAAAAATCGTAATTGTTGGCTTACACTATTGCGTGTTCGGATGTGAATGAAAATACATTTTTCTATACGAAAGCTTATAAGACGACACTCTCCTCGTCGGTTGAGCATGCGGAGACAGAAGAGGTAATAATGACGTTGTAACACAGAGTGCTTTTCAACATTTTTATCATCCCCGGCTCAAGTATCATTGGAAGAGTTATGGAGCTCTTAACGAGATACCTTTCACTTGTTTAGGGTTGCAAATGTCAAATGTCCACGGACATTTGACATCGACAAAATGGACAAATGTCCGACATGTCCGGACATTTAT